>JACXGJ010010659.1:0-21418 GCA_016801105.1 Esox niger
TGCCCGCCTGTCTGTCTCTCGGCGCCTCTCTGCCCCTGCCCGCCTGTCTGTCTCTCGGCGCCTCTCTGCCCCTGCCCGTCTGTCTGTCTCTCGGCGCCTCTCTGCCCCTGCCTGTCTGTCTCTCGGCGCCTCTCTGCCCCTGCCTGTCTGTCTCTCGGCGCCTCTCTGCCCGTCTGTCTGTCTCTCGGCGCCTCTCTGCCCGTCTGTCTGTCTCTCGGCGCCTCTCTGCCTGTCTGTCTGCCTGCCTGCGCGTGTCTGTCTGCCTGCGTGTGTCTGTCTGAGGCTTCTTTTAATGATTAGAAAAGAATCAGAAACAAACAGACAGAGAATAAAAGGAGCACTGTGTGTAGGACACAGCTCTGTGGCTTCTGTGGCGTTGTTGCTGTGTTAGTACAGGACGCCATTTTATAAAACCTGAACTGGTGCCAAAAAGGCTGAGAGCTACAGTGTGTATCGCTTCATCTTTATCGGTTTCTCTCGCTCTTCCTGCAGCATGCTCACTCTGCAACACACACCAAAATCTGCATGATCACATTAATCAGAAAGCTGTCCGCCATGGCTCAAATGTTTCCCCTTGCAATCGCACTTCTAAGTGTGGTCTAAGTGTCTGCATGCATTTAAAGACTAGCGTGCACTACAATGCACAACACAGACCAACACGGCAGGCAGATACATCACTAGAGAGGGGAATCCCAGACGAAAAAGAGGACAATACCTGAGGAGAGGTACCTCCCGACCATGTTGAGGGAGCGCTACGTTGGGAGCGAGGTGGCGGCGGCACAGACGGCCATCCCCGTGTGTCTCCAGTCTCAATATGTCTGCCTGGCTCGCCAGGGCTTTCCGAGGCTCATTTTTGAAATGCTGCCAAGAAGCTGCAAGCTCTCGCGGCATGAGAGAGAGACACCTCCCCCCTCTGCTCTGTCCCAACCAGCTTTGGCTTGGCTAGAGATGTCCCGTCTCCCTCGCTCTCTCCGTGGCTTTATTTATAACTCATCTCTATTACTATGGGATGTTCTCTCTCTCTCTCTCTCCTCCATCTCTCTGACAGAGCAGTAGAGCAGACGGGGAAGATGAAGGGTTAAGCCAAGATTATTTATTTGTGAGCTCAGTCCACTCACACAAGATGAGAAACTAAACAAAAGGGAGATCCCTTTTTGCACCCATCCCCGCCCCCTCTGTTCATGCCTTCGGAACTGTCACAAAATATTTAGCCAGCACCACTCCATAGGCAATTAGCATGACTGGGCTACAATGGGAGCCTCTCCAACCACAGAAAAGCAGCACTGCAGAACAAAAGTGCATTTGCAAAATTTTAGAGTGTTCTGGAATGACACTTTGAAGTGCATCCAGACATATGCATGATACACATAACACATCTATCATATGAACAAACGCACCTCATGCTTCCCACTTCTTACCGCATGATGCAAAACCAGCTGTTTTCTGTGACGACATAAACAGATATACTAGTCTGCAGCAGAACCTTTAAGGCAGAGCAACCCGGTAAAGCCCAATCACATCCAATCAGGAAAGCAAAGAACAACACTTCAATTGCTGCATGGAAACTTCATAGACACATGAAATGATCACATAGACATGGGAAAGAGGCCAGGAAGCGAACACATCTGGCTTTAACAGAACAACTGCCCCATCTCATTTAAGCTTTAAAGCTCAAGACTGACCAACGGACAGCAGGATCCTAATTCACAGCGAATTAAGAAATCTTCGCATGCATATATACACACACACAAACACACTTTTATATAGTTTGGTGTGTGGTTAAAACTAGACTATATTCATTCGTGTCACAACGCGTACCGAACCGAACGTCCTGAATTAAACGGTATGGATGTGTGTACCCTAATACATACATTAATTAATGTCACACGTATTGTACATCATTTAGATTCCACCTTGAACCAATTATTAATATTTAGCATACAGATGATAATTGAATACCCTGGTGGGTCAACTTGAGATACCCAAGGAGAGGGGCCAGCACTGAGGCAGCCTATGACATCACTTCCTGGACAAGCTCAAACTGCGCATCTTGAGTATCCTTGAGATGCCATATTAATACAAATTCCTTGGCTTTTATATGAGTATTCATATTGGAATGAATGGTGTCATGTGATTGATGGCTTTATCCGTATTTTTTCTTTTACAATGTACACACACAGTGTGGTCTACAGAGTGATAGAGGGACAACGATCAAGAGAATGAGTGGAGGGGGGAAGGAGGCAGGGAAATGTATGGCCAAAAGGGGAGGAAGAGCAAGAGAGAAATAGAAATGGAGGAAGCTAGAGTGGAAGCAGAGACAAGGGGAAAGAGACAAATACAGCTAAAGGGAACAGGGGATTGCCGTTGAGCGCTAGCTAGTCTCCATCAAAAGAGAAGCAGCCGGGTAGTTGACTACGACTATTTGTTTACCAATAATCCAGCACTTCAAAACTCCGTGCCCACACTTTACTAGTGATGTTTTAACATGCAGTGAGGTCATCAAAAAACCTCTGATGGGTGTTGTGTGTGCATAATGCCCTCTATTCAAACTGTCTGGATAGCACTTCCCCCTCCCTGCCAATCCATGGCCCCACTGCTTTGTTCCCCGGAAACATGGAAGGATGACAAAACGTAATCCAAGCCTGAAGCCAGGGTACTATTGTTGTTGTTCGGGTTTTCCTCACTCCCCAACGTCACCTTTTCAAAATTCAAGGTGAGTGTGGAACACAGAGATAAAGGAAAACTGAGTGAAGGAGAGGAGAGAGATGGAGTGATGAAGGAAATCTGAGAGAAGAAGACGAGAAAGAGTGATAACTGCTAGAGGGGAAAAGGAGAGGACTCGAGTGATTAAGGAAATGAGAAAGTGAAGGAGGGACAAAGTGATTAAGGAAATCAGAGTAAGGATAAGATACAGAGATAAAGAAAATGAGAGTGAAGGAGGGGGCAGACTGATTAAGGAAATGAGACAGTGAAGGAGGGACAGCATGATTAAAGAAATCAGAGTGAAGAATGAGTGAAAGACTGCGATATAAAGAAAATGAGAGTGAAGGAGGAGAGAGGGACAGAGGGAAATTAGTTAAGGGAAGGATTGCAGAGAGAGGTATTGAACAAGTATGAAGGAGAGAAAGTGAAAAAGGAAATTTAGAGAGGGAGGGAGAGAGAGAGGAATGGAGAGATATATAAAAGGATAGAGTGAAGGAGAATTTAAAGAAATTAGAGTATTCATCAGTTTGTGTGCATTATTAGTTAGTAGCCTTTCATGTAAAATTGCTAGTTCTTGTCATGATTTTGTTAGCATTCAGGTTTTGGCAGTTTAGACAATAGTTTCAGTAGCTTCTATGAAAACAGTTAACCTATAGTTTTGTTGGCTTCTACAATAACAAAACTGTAATTTTAGCATCAGTAGCTTTTATAATATTTAATCCATATTTCTATTTGCTTTAATAGCAATTAGCATAGCTTCAATCACTTTTAAAGTAACAATAAGCTTATAGTTTCAACCACGTTTACAGCAACAATTAGCCTATAGCTCCAGAAACTTCAACAACTAGTAGCCTACGGTATTAGGAGCTTCAAATAACATAATAACATACATAGTTTCTATGACAATTTGACTATAGCATCAATAGCACCTATAATTTCAAATAATCTCCAAGGTTCAGGATTTTTTATAATAGCAGTTAGCCTACAGCCTCCATAACAATCAGACTATAATAGGAATCAGCCAATAGTTTTGGTTTCTTCTATAACCCCATTTCCAAAAAACCTGGGAGGCTGTGTAGTGTAAAGAAAAAAGGGGGGCGTATTCAAAACACATCTTAAGGCTAAAAGTAGCTCCTAAATTGCTGATTTAGAAGTAACTTAAAAAAATTGGCATGCCAGTCCTAACTTCAATCATTTTAGGAGTCCTCCTAGTGGTTTTTGTTTTGTGACTATGGCCCCAGAATGCAATGTTCAAATAATTTAAACCTTATATAATTGAAAATATTACAAAGACAACATATCGAATCTTGAAACAGAAATGTACGTTTCTTGAAAAATATATGCCCACTTTGAATTTGATGCCAGCAACACGTTTAAAAAAAGCTGTAAAAGGGGAAACAAAATCAAGCAAGCAAGCACGTTTATTTATATAGCACAATTCATACATTGAAGCAATTCAATGTGCTTTACAATAAAAATAAAAATAATGCAATAGAATTAAAACTGTCAGATTGTTACATTTGTCTAATTCAGCTGTCTCCATGGGGACTGCATGAACTTCAACACCCCGGTATCTCAATCCTTGCATTCCAATCTTAGGATAAACCCGTCAGTACCTATAAAAGACTTGTGGAAAACCAATATTGGATGGCCGTGATCTTCGGGCCTTAGGCAGCGCTGCATTAAAACCAAACACGATTCTGAAGTAGCCATCACTACATGGGCTCAGGAACACTTCCGAAAACCACTGTCTATGATGAACAAAGTAAGTCGCAGTATCCACAAATGCAAGTTAAAACTCTACCATGCAAAGAAGGAAGAGGAACAATCCATCTTGCTATCATACATACAGGTTTTAGAGCAACATATGCTACCTTCTTGGCGACGTCTTTTCAGGGAAGGCCTTGCTTATTTCAGCAAGACAATTCCAAACCTTTATCTGCACGTATTAGAAGTTTGGTCACTACACAGGCCTGCAGTCTTATGCTAATGCTAAGCAGAGGTAGTGGATGAGTGCAGGCCGGCAGTCCAGACTTTTCACACACTGCAAACATTTGGCGCATTATGAAACGAAAAACACAAAAAGGAGAGTCCGAGGTTGAACAGCAGAAATCCTTTATCAAGCAAAAATGGGAAAACATTACACTTTCAAAACTACAGTAATTGGGCTCCAAATGTTTACAGAGTGTTGTTAAAAGAAGAGGTGATGCAACACAGTGTAAAACATGCCTTTGTCACAACTTTTTTAAACAAGTTGCCAGCATCAAATTTTTCTGTTTCAACATTTAATATAGTTGTCTTAGTATTATTTAATGAAAAATAGGGTACATTATTGCATTGTTTTTATTTTAATTTTACACACCCTCTCAGCTCTTTTGAGAACAGGTTGTATAATAAAACAGCCTATAGCATCCATAGCAACCAGGCCATAACGTCAATAACGTCAATTTCAATCTCTTATGAATAGCAGTTAGACTATATCTTGACTATAGTCCACCATAGTGGCTTGGAATTATGGCATTACTAAAGTAGGCTAACATTTAGCAGAAAATCACTTTGCCATCATTATATTATCAAATTCACAGACATTTTCTTTAACTAGCAGTGAGTTACAAATAGCTAGCAATGCTAATGTTAGCTTGCTTATATCAGTGGACTTGTTTTAGTTTAGCTCTTTTCCATACTATTAATAATAATTAGCGTGTACCTTTAGACTCATCAATAACAACGATACAGAAAATTATATAAAAACAATTAGGAAGTAGTTTCAGCAGCATGCAGACTATAATAGAAATATAGATTCAGTCAAATCGATTAGAAATATCCTCAAAACGTACAAAGATCCTCAGTCATCATAACACCCCAAATTTATTTTTTACAAGGTAACTATGACTGTCTCATTTTCAGTATAACCAGGGAGCGATCTGGCCTGATATCTCACCTGATACTGTTCAGTTGCAACCACTACACTGCTCTGCCAACCCACTATAAAAAACAGGCTACCAATTCGGGTTCTCCCACACTGCTCAGCCTTATTTAAATGAAAGCACATTTGACTTGCTGGGGAAATAAAAGACAAGGAAAGGAAGAAGACATAAGAAAATAGGGAAAAAGGAATCGAAAAGCAGTGTGTTCCCATTTGGATAGCTCAAACCATTCCAAGTTGGAACACTGTCGTCTGGGCAGAATTCCAGAGGCTAAATCCAGCGGGGAGCAAAAGAAAAAGAGCACGCGCAAATGTGACTGAGAGGGAGCGAGTGCAGCAGAATGGGATCTGGTTACGGGAATGCAGGGTGCTCCGAATGGCCTTAACCTACAAAACCTCAGCGCTCCATTATATGCCGTAAAATCAATACTGAGTGGGGGACACCTTTTTATAAGTCAGATCACACTGTATGTGTCCATGTATGTCTGTTAAAGAGAGTGGGTGGAAGCAAGCATGCACGTGAACCATTTTCTATAGGTACTTATTTGATTTCGATGTTAGCTTGTCAGGGGCAGTTGGCTTTATGCTGGACCAGTACATCTACGAGCCTATAGGGTCTCCTTGGACTATACAGACAGCACAGATAGACGGCATAGCCTGCCAGAGGGGTGGAGTGAATCATGAGCTTTTACCGTAAGCCATGAGTCACCCAGCCCACAGAGCTGGGTCTCTGCCATGCTCACTCCATTTCTCCCTCTACCCGTCCAACCCCCCTTCGCATGCTCTCACTCTCTCTTTTCTACCCCTCCTTCCTTTCTAAATTCCTTGGTCTAGACACCTTTTTGGTGGAGATGACTTTAATTCAAGTGAAGTAGCAAGAGAACTGATTGGTTGTAAAGTTACTGTAACATACATGTGATTACAGGTTTTAGTAAACACACCGCCCCTAGACTGATAAAAGCATTAAAATATCATTGTGCAAGTTAGGCACAGTCTCTCTACTGTAGTGATGGGAGAAAAGGTTGAAGCGAAATGTATCATCATACATCAATGCCCTGGAGTGGAATAGGACCCACTGGGCTGTTTATTTGTTGCATCCATGCAATCTCATCAGATGTACCTTTAACTAGAGAGCCAAGCGTTCTCTCACTTTTATTATCATGACTGATCAAAAATAGGTCTCAAAGCTCACTCTTGTCCCTCCGCAGTCGACACTGAGCTCTGCAATATGGACAAACATCCCTAAGGCGATAATCTGTTTGAAATGATGCAATGTTTAAACCAGATAAAATCTCCCTTCTAGGCAGTGGTTGCATGCTACACTTTATGCTCTCATAGAAACCCAGCCAGGTAGAGCACACTGAAAACAGATCATCCCCCACAGCAACACACAGCTCTGAATGTATACTGGGCTGCAGTCTGAAGCAGTGTGGCTAACATCAAACCCAATAGGCACCGATGGTAATAATGGAACACTACAAATTAATCTAATGAAATCCATTTAAAAATGCAGGGTACGCTAAGGTGCTATTTCAAATACAATTCAAAATGTAAGAAGTAATTCCTTTTCTTTTCACAAAAGATTTTCATTACCAGAATGAAAATGAAAAAAATTAATTCTCTGGTCGTTTAAAATTTGAAATAAAACTAACAAAATATGTTGCTGAAATATGCAATAGAATATGCAGAGAAAATTACATGATTGGGTATAAGTGGTAAGTCTCGTACACATGAACGCACAGTTTCATTATATGCTTTGGTCTGCAGGTAGGGAGGTGAGTAGAGTTTTGGGAAAAGAATAGAGTAGTGTAGCAGTTTAACGAACCAATTAAGGAACCGTAAGGGACGTTTTCCAAGATTATCCTTCTGGTCTGGATGTGGAGCATATATGTTTATATGTGGATTATCTAAAATCACTAACACGCATTTAGCCATCAAATGATACGTTGAAAGCGAGTGGTTTTGATAATTGGATCCTGGAATGCATCTTAAACAGTCTGCTGGTGTCTTGAAGTGGTGAGCCTAGTCCTGTTAGTCTCTGTGGGGAAGACACACAGTTGCTGAGGGTCAAAGCTGCTCAGCAGGCAGGATCTCTTGGTTGACCTGTAATGCCCATCTGCCCTCCACCTGCTGGATGATAATTTTAGGAACAGTGGGTGACCAGGGTGGGAGGGGACAGCAATGATCTTGCCTGAACCTTGCTGGTAGAGTCATTTAGGGCCATGCTGGCAGGTGGCAGCCAATGACTCACCCTGCAGAGTGTCCAATACATTCCAGTTCACCATTGCAGTGGGCAGACTGACCAAACGGGAGGTGTGGATGGACTACACTATCAATATGTATGACCGCGTCAGGACAGATTGGGGCAGTCTAAGGTAAACCCCTAGCCCTAGGGTTTTGTCTGTGTTGGACTTTAGGTAATTTTAACTGGACCCGACCTACCAAGGTTGACGGGGAAGAGTGCAGAAATGCAGGGGAGCAATGGGGAGCAGGACAAATTATGGAACATAACTTAATATTTAATAGGAGAATGTATAAACATATAATGGCAAACAAAAACGTTGGTCAACAAATAAACCATCCATAACAGAAGACAGAAATCCACAGTCCAATGCATTAGAAAATAATATACAAACAATAATATAGAGATCTGAGCGGGTATGACTGCTATGAAGTCAAAGAGCACAGAGAAGAACAGCTGAAAATAAATGCTAACCTGTGCGCGCCACACCAGAGACGTTCTGACTGGGGTCAGGTTGAGGGCGTCCAGATAGGGGGGCAAGGGTCCCAGGGGGAAGTGGCTGACCCCTCTTCAACAGCTGCTTGGGTTCTTGCTGGCGGAAGCGCGGAGGGACCTCTCTGGGCGAATAGCGCGGCGGGGCAGGCGATGGTTGGGACTGCTGGGCACTGGGGGTGGCGCGCTTGCCATTACTGCCAGGGCTGGGGGGTACAGACTGGGTGGCACTGGAGGTGATGGGGGGAGGATGAGGGGTAGAGCCGGGCTTGGCAGTGTCTGGCACTGTAGAGTGAAAGCAGGCAGGAGGAGGGTTAGGGCACCAGACAGATGATTTTGAATTTGAAATATTTTTGGGGATATCACCATCAGGTCTGACACTCAGTGGTAGCAATGGCCATAAGAAGGGAAAACAGTGAACATCAATAATCTAAGTTGAAAGGCTACCATATTCAAACCCTGGAAAAACGGTTGGTTTAACAACTGCTCCTTCCTCTGTAACCTCAGACCTCCATACATTCACGGGACCTGACTTTGCAGTGACATTTGCCCTCATCTTGTTTACATTCCACCTTGACCACATTGCTCTGATGCTGAAAGCCACTACAACAGCCTGCACTCATCCACTTCCTCTGCTTAGCGTTAGCATAAGTCAGCTAGCACTGTTTAGCATTAAAAGCCTGCTGAATCAGAGCGAGAATGAACTGGCATAGCAACAGTAGTGAAAACATCATCCCCACTACACAAACCTACAACAAATTGCTAAGAGTGGAATTAGTACAGTGAATCAAAGACAAAAAAAGGCATAAACTCTGTTGCTAAAAATCATTCAAGTATAATCAGGACGTAACCAGAACCTAAAATTAACATGGGCCAATGGTGAATCCATCTTGGCATTGGTGGCTGGGAGGGCTCTTTCACCAGCAACGCTCTAAAGGGCAAGTGTTTCACTTGCTGTTTGCAACAAAAGTATATGAGTATATGAGTATAAAAGCAAGTTGTGATTTACAGCACAACATTTGCCAAGTTGTTTTCCAAGTATTTCTGTCTTTTCGTTTCATTGCTAGACTACAAATCCCACTTTAATTGCAGTGAATTGTGGCTGCATTTACATTGTTTTGTTCCAAAAGATGCGAGCGGTTACCTCACCCTGAAACTTTTTGGGCCGAAAGAAACAAACTCCTTTATATAACCATTACAAACATAAATAGAAGTAACACATTTGGTTTAACATTACTTAAAGGAAAAACAAAACATGCTTGAAAAACAAACATGCTTGCATTTATTAGTCATATTAAGTCAATTGAGAACTAATTCTAAGTTTCAGCAAGGACCAAGCCAAAATACATTCAACTGGAAGAGGACAAAGAAATGTATAAAAATACAACTAAACAAAGATAAAAAAGGTAAATCATAAAAATCTAAATACAGTAAATACATCAAGATTGGTTTATTGGATTCAGCAGATACATCTGTTTTTGTAGGTGTGAAATGTGATTAGTGTCAAACAAATTCTGTATTGTTAAAAGTATGACAACAAAAGGAAATATAGGCTTTAGAAGTGATCATAGAGAGATATCTAGTGAAGAGCATGTTAGTATTGGATAAACAGATGTTGTGATATGTTAACGGGGCATTTCTTCTGGCACACAGACCACTTTCTGAAGAGTAGGGAATCAAGTTACA
Source organism: Esox niger (assembly GCA_016801105.1). Taxonomy (NCBI): domain Eukaryota; kingdom Metazoa; phylum Chordata; class Actinopteri; order Esociformes; family Esocidae; genus Esox; species Esox niger. The sequence continues at coordinate 10,050 of JACXGJ010010659.1, forward strand.
TTCACCTTTTAGAGAAAGCTGAACATTTCAGTCTAATCTTTTAAATATGGACTGTAAGACTAAAACATGTTCTGAAATTAGTAAATATAACACATTAATATATCTTTTTATAGAACTTTTTAATCAAGCAACTTTTTATAGAACACCAGAGCAAATAAGTTGGGAAGAAACTGAGATATTATCAAAATATGCATAAAATTGCCAACAATGAAATACCATTTACTAAAATAGAATAAGTGTAATATTTCCCTCTTATTGTATTAACAGCAGTGAAATCTCCAGAGAAACGTTATACACATTTGTCAGCAACAGTAACGCCTCGATCACACCTACAGTGTCAAAGCAGAAAGCTTGCAGGACATTTTCTGCAGCTACGCAATTACACAGCTTTAGCTTGATGCTCTATTTATTCCCTCCATCCAAATCCATGTAAAAGAAATCCACAGGACCACTCAGGGTAGTTGAACTATTTCCTTTGACATATGCAGTTATTGGTACAGAGTCAATTTCAGAATCATTTGAAAGAGAGAATAGCGAGAGAGGTAAAAAACAAATAATAATAAAAAAGTGGCTCCACTCTCTTTTCGCCTGACCGCCAGAAGATTACAACCCCAAAACCTTTCCTCACGAGAAAATCAAAGACAAAGGTGAGCTCCGTTAACAGGAAGAAACAACAGTCCTCTACTCCCAACTATTACACATGTAAGAGGTTTTATGCATCCTAAATAAACCACACATTTTGGTAAGTGCAAGGATTAAAACAATTAGGTTACAACACTACTAAATATGAACTGTAAATACATCAACCTGTAAATACAACAAATATTCCTTCCAATTCTTAATCAATATATTAACCATGTAGTTACTATTGTTTGCATATGAACTTAAATTATTTAAGCTAATTAGTCAAATATAAAAATAAATATCAAGAAACTGCATTTAGGCTCCTACAGATGTTGCGATCGTATTGTCAAATAATGTTATGAAAATTAAGTTGACAAGCACGAGACACCGGTGTACAGGGAGGACATTTCAGCAATTCACACAGAGCCATGTGTCGTTGATGCCGGTGTGTCGGCCCGCAATCTGCCCCACCCACTGCTGAGAAAAAAACTAGGGCAACAATGATACAACATTTTATAAAAATGGGCACAATCTTAATGCAACCAGGTACAAGCTTGGACATGTACTCATTCAAGTACTGAAGACATCAAAACTAGGAAAGAACACTTGGAATGTAGTAACTATAATCGTGTAGTGGCCCCAATATCATCACGTATATACAGTGCTCAAAAAATGAAGGGAACACGTAATCGTCACAATATAACATCAAGTCAATTCATCTTCAGGGATATCAGTCTGTCCAGTTACGAAGCTTAAGCAATTGTGAATCAATGTCACCTGTTTTGGTGCAAATTAAAATGACAACAGGTGCACTGGAGACCAAAAAAACAGGACAAGGTTTTGCAGATGGCCACAGACAATTGCTCTCTCCTTATCCTTCCTGGCGGATTCTTCAAGTTTAGCATTTCGCTAGCAACCTTGTCATTACAGGTTGCATGAGGTGGTAACTGAAGCCCATTCATGTTACACAGGTAGTCCAGCTCCTCCAGGATGGCACATCCGTACCATTGCAAGGTGTGGTGTGTCTCCCCAGTACAATCTCAAGAGCATGGAGGAAGAGACACCAGGAGATCGTCCGTTACACAAGTAAAGCTCGGCTGAATTTAGAAAACAGTTTGTTTAAAATCATGTTTGACCTTAAATTTGTTGTAAAGTTATTTGGTATTGGAACCAACAAGATCTATGCTGGAAACCAAAAATGAAATAGACCTGTAATAATTTTTTGCATGTTTACACAGACATTTCAGGGTCTATGAAAGCTGTTGAGATGTCTTTCAAAGTGTAGCTGAGAGTGTGCTGAAGTTTGAGCCATAAAACACTTAATTATACCTATTACAGAAATATCAAAGTAGTGAATACATACAAAAAAAAAACAGTGTTCAAAGGGTTCACGCGTTTGATTACACGGCAGCAAACATGCTGTATCCCAGGAGAGGAGCAGAGCGGAAAATGGCACGTTCAATATTTAAAAACTAGCATCAGACCTAGTTAACTTTTAATGTATTTGTTAATAAGTTAATCGGCTGCCCCCTGATGATAGTCCCACTAGTGCAAACCAGATACCATGGCATATCAATGCAGAATGCTGTGGTAGCCATGGTGGTTGAGTGTACCTTAAATTCTAAATAAATCACTAACTGTTTCATCAGTTAAGCATCCCCACACAATTACACCTCCTCCTCCATGCCTCATGGTGGGAACCACACAGGTGTAGATAAACAGATTTCCACCAGTCTAATGTCAATTTCTCATGTTTCTTGGACCAAGAAAGTATCTTATCAGTGTCATTTAGTAGGGCTTTCTCTGCAGCAATTTGACAATGAAGGCCTGATTCCGGCAGTCTCCTACCTGAACAGTTAATGTTGAGATGTGTCTGCTACTTGAACTCTATGAAGCATTTATTTGGGTTGTAATCTGATGTGCAGAACAATACCAATCTCTGAGGATGGTAACGTTAATGAACTTATCCTTAGCAGCAGAGGTAAGTCTGGGTCTTCCTTTCCAGGGGAAGTCGTCATGAGACCGATTCATTATAGCGTTTTTTTGCGATGGCCCTTGAAGAAACATTCAAAGTTCTTGAGATCGATTACTTGATATGCAATCCATAATTCTACATAATTCCATGTATTCTTTCATAGCTTTTTTGTCTTAATTATTTTACAATTAGAAAAACCTTCCTTGAATGTGTGGGTGTCCAAGCTTTTGACTGGTACTGTATGTTGAAGACATGGTTCATGGGCATTATAATGGAAATGGTCAGATGTATATCATGGATAAAGATGCCTTGTTGACTACGTAATGACTTACATTTCTTCTCGATCAAAAGTGAGAAGCACGGATCATAATTTAGGGGAAACCTGGTTTTCAAGTAATGCAAACAATTGGTTATTTTTAGAATTGCTCTGCAGTTCACAAACCATGTGGACATCATCCTTTCAGCTGTTAAACAAAACACTAATCTTATTGAAACTACAATTCCCTGGTAAAAAATGTTTAAAGCTTAGTTGTTATAAATGTACTTTGTATAAACCACACAGCAAACCGTAATAGCCTCTTAAAATGCAAATCAGGATTGATTGTTGATGCCAGGCACCTCACCTGCTCCAGCTATACACCAGTCTACCTGCCTTCATTACACCTGCTGCACATGAACCAGGCAGGAAAGCTCTTGAGCTAGAGTGAACCATGCTTCAATCTCTCCCAATATTGCTGTATTTGCCTCTCCATGTCTCTCTTTGCACACTGTTCCTGGACATTATGCAACAGCAGATGGTAGCCATAATTCCTTTAGCCAATTATCCCTGCTGCTGATTCACATAAGTGTTTTTCCAGTTAAACTGGGGGCATTTTTCTACAGTATTACATTGTGACCGTCACTCTGACAGAGTATACTGGAAGCGCTGGATGAAGGGATGGGGCATGCTGCCTATTCTCAGGCTGGACCAATCACAATATAGAGAGGGAGAGTGGAGGTACAGGGAACCCAAGGGTGTTGCGCTATTGGAGTGGAGAACAGTGTGTCATATAGCCCCGCCCTCCCACAGTCTCTCCCACAGTACATGTGACAGTTTCACTGGCTGAAACTAGCTCTCCCTCTAATCCGCTTACAATTAGAGCATTATTTTACCTCTACACCCCCTCCCACACATGCACACACATATACAAGGAACTACCATAATCCCACATGCCTACATTCATTATGTTTATTTGAACACATAAATTGCTGCATCAAATAATAGTTAGGATGATGTGTATATGTGACGAAAAGCTGGCTTTAACGGTGATGGAGAACTGTAATTTGGATCCCGGCTTGAGAGGTGTAAATCAGTGTGGATTTGCACTATAGCTGCTGTTCAGCGTGGCTTCCTGAACATTTGTGTTCAGAGCAGCTCAACAGTAATTAATGCTGCGCGACTAAACACTAGACATGTCTCGATAAGTGAACAACATGGTTTATTCTAAACGTGATATTCACAAAAAACAAACTCAGTGGCGACTACTGATTAGGATCTCAACAACATACCCAGGACGAGTTGCATGTATTTCAGCCCGCAACAAACATTCAAATGAACACAACAATCAAACAATTAATTGAGCAGGGGAAAAAAAACAAATGTTCAAACTGCCGAGATGAATACGTGAAGAGACACAGTAAATAAAAATGAGGACAAAATATGTCGAGGAGCGAGATTACACAGTTCCACACTGTGCGGCAGGCGTTTGAGGCCAGAGTGCTCTGCTGTGTCAATACACAGTTCATTAAAGATGCACATTAAAAGGATGGCCCAAGGACACCAGCGCCTCGTGCCGAGGGGATCCAATTTTGAACTTTAAAGCGCCTTTAACATGCTTATAGAATAAACACACACACACGCAAGTATGTCTCTCCATAGGCAAACTCACTATTGAAAACTTTAGACGATATAGAGACTAATTCCTTCAGTGGGCGGGGAGATAGCCTGGTCTTTGATCAACCAGGGAGAGGAAGAAAGGCCTGGTTAGGAGAATGCAAAGTGTGTATGAGGCAGGCAACGTTTGTGTATGTGCTCAGATATGGAATGAGAAAAGGATGGGAACCCCTGCTGTTTATGGTTCAGGGATGTTGTCTATATAAAAATAGAATGCAGTACAACTCCCCTTTGGGAGTTGCTGCAATAACACAAGGTCGTCACTGTGAACTGGAGATAAAATAGGAAGAATAAACAGAATCATAGTGATACCCAGTAATGTTCCAAGGTCTTAGACCACCAGTGAAAATTGTTTAAAATCATTTATGAATATTTAACCATAAAATTGAAGTAAATGCAAATAAACCAGTTACAGTAATATCTCAAAAAATTGTTTATGTAGTAGATTGTGTCTTTTCTTAAGCCCTGTGCACACTGCCTACATGCTAGCACAACAGAGGCCCGCCAATGGAGTTAGATATCTGCTGGAAGGTTAAGCATATCTATTGTTGGGATAGTTAGAAAATACATATGTAACTTAGTATGAACGTAAAAAGTCATACGTAAAAAAGGTAACATTGCATGACATTTAAAGGACAAGATTATGACCTCCTTAGTTCAGGTAATACATAGTCTCCAGAACCATAGTAAAAAAAAAGTAAATAAAAACTAAGCAAATAATTACTTCTATCAGCAAAGTGTTGGGTAATAAGTATAATTTATGTTTACATATTTTACAGTTTAGCATAATTTTAGGCTGTATGTTGTTGATTTCTACAACTCAAAGCATTGTGTGGACACAACTTTTTTGACACAATCAAGACAGACATTGACTTTGACCATGGCAGAGGAAAGTCGGTGGTGAGTAAGTTAAGTTTTAAAACCACCCAGTTAGCGAAATGAATATCGCCAGTCGTTCTACTCAATCAGGTCAACTAATAGACAACTTAATCATGTAGAGGCTGAGATGATCTAAATAGCTAATGTTAAGTTACTGCATGTCAGAGGTAGTTAAAAAAAGCAACAAGCTAGGCACACATTGAGCAAAGCTTACTACAGTAGCAATCAATCAGCTAATTGTCTTAATCCCACTATTATAAGTCTGAATGCTCCCTTAGTCTGTTTTTACATATGGTGAAGAACTATCACAATATACAATGCCATTTTAGTACACCTTTCCCCCCTTCTTTCATCATTGAGATTACATGTACAGCCTGAAAATATTTTCACATATTAGTTTTTTTTCCTCCAACATCAGTTTAAGGAAATAAACAGAGAGGGGCAAATTGATAAGGGGAATATGTATGTGTGTATGTATGAATATTACAGTATTTGCTGAGGTAAAAAAACAAACAAACACAACTTACCTTCAGAGGCACACAAATATTTGACCCCTTACAGATATCCTCAATTATTGCATAGGTCACATTGAATGGTTTCAGATAGATCTTCAATCAAATTGTAATAAGATGAAGAAAACCCAAGTATACACAGCATTCTGTGTTTAAATGAAACTGTATTTTAATTGACAGTTGCATTATATATTTGTGGTAGTATATTGAACCGGACAGAAGAAGTTGGTTTACTAAAAATGACTAATTCAAAAATCCCTAAACTTAACACCCAAATGAACATTGCTTAGAATATATTTGCGGTTTATAATTATGCTGAAAGCAAACATTATGGCCAATGAATCAGACAAACACTTCTTGAAAGACCTAATGTTCTAAAGTGTGTACTTTGGGGCCACATGACTCCTGAGAGATTCTGAGCAAGCGGTTCACTTGATTTCTTTCTGGCCCTCAAGTAAGTGACCTTTGAATTCGGTTTATCAGAAGCAAACATCTTTACGGGTCTTTTTCTAGCCTTCTCACAAGACAACTTTCCATTTGGACAGCACAGGAAAATCTTGTTACTTGTTATAATATAAATGCTTATTTGTATTAACCTGACGTTCTAGACAATTAGTGTACTGATGAACAGCTTTTCACAAGTATGACAGACTTTAGCACAGCACTATAGATACTAGGCCTACTCTCATCTGTGGACTGAGGTGTCTTTTCTCAGTGTGCTAGGGGTTCAGCCTCAGAGAGAATATGAATATGATAGGGCTTAATTAAAACTGATTAAATATGGGGCTGTAGTTAAAAGGAGCAGCTCCCCCAGGCCTCCTAAAACATGAGGACATCTATTGACTGTGTAAGTCTGTATGTAGACCAGTGGACACCAAACTGGTACAACACCTTTTTGATGATGATGATTTCTCTCACCCCTTGCAATGACTCCAAAAGAGGCACATTTTGGTCAGGGGGCAGATAATAGTTTTGAATTACTTTGTCACCACAATTATTAACAGTAGAGAGAGCATGTGAAAGATTAAGAGTGAGAAAGAGAATGTGATAGTGTGTGAGAGAGAACGTTTGAATGATTATGCGAGTGTGAAAGTGTTAAGAGAATGTGATGTTTATGACAGTGCTCAATGGCATCATGCAGGCCTGTGAATAGTTCACACACAGTCACTGCAAAAAAATATTGACACCCTAGATAAAGATTAGTAAAAGAAACACTGTGTGTAAATTTAACACAGGTAATGTTTCAGGGTTGTCTGTCTTACTATCACGGCTGCATTAAGGACAGCTTGCAAAACCAGCAGACATCTCCACCCAGTTATGCATCAGGCCAAAAACAAATAAAAAAAATCTATCACAGCAATTGATCAAAAGATCCAGGACTAGTGTAAAACAACCTGTGACAGAATCCCCAGAAGCCCAGGGCTAATGACAAAAAGTGTCCAGGTTTTGTAGCTGTCCTGGTGCTCGGTAGAATTCATGATGAACTTCTTAATGTTTGCCACAATAATGTTAGTAAATTTGTTTTGCAAGATTTTGCAAATACCTTTACTTTAATTTGTAAGTTCTTAGATGACTAATAGATTTTATATGTCAGTCAAAACATTTCATACCCCAGTTTTAACAACAAGACATGAAAGGCCACAATTCAGTTCCTTATGACAGATGTACTTTAACTAAATAAAACATTAATGCTCAAATATTTTTATCTTATTACTATTGTTATGGGATGTCAAATATCTATATTAATTATTCTAATACAGTACCTTACTGTGTTTATTTTAAACAGGCCTTTTTGCTAATTATTGTAACCAGTCTACCCAAGAACATTACATCCATTCGGCAAAGAATCCCGCACAAACATCTGAATGAATGACCTGACACACTTTGGAAATTATATACATTCCCAAAGCACTGATTCTCATTTGGCTTCCTTCTTTTAGTGGCAAAAGAGACAACATGAAGCTATGTGGTGCATGGAATAAAAACGTCCCTCCTGATTACACTAATTTATGGCTCAGCAGCAACACAAAACACAGGGTGTAATTAAGTCAATGTGAAACAGCAAATTAATCTGTTATGAAATTACAGCATCACGTTGCCACCCGCTGCGGTGTCTTTGCAACAACATGATCCAGGACGATGACCAGGACGTCGTCTGCATACTTACAAGTTTGTGGGTTTAAGCTTTCATCCCCACCCCTTCTGTCATCTCAGTAATAGTACACAGTGAAACGCTACTGAAGTGCATTGGGAAAATTCAGACCCCGTCACTTTTTCCACATTATTGGCATGTTACAGCCTTATTCTAACACAGATTATGTGAGGGGGGAAAACAATTGTCTACAGCAGTCTACACAGAATAGCCCGCAATAAGAGGGGAACACGTTTTTGGGGAAATTATTAAACGTAAAAATGAACATTTACATACATAATATATACAGACCCCATTACAATTGATCATCGTTGAGATGTAGCTACAACATGGAGTACAACTGTGGTTCATTCACTTGATTGGACATACTTTGGAAAGGCACGACAGTCGATATAAGGCCCCACAGTTGACAGTGCATGTCCAAGGGAAAAAAAGCATTGAAAGAATCATCTGTAGAGCTCTGAAACAGGACTGTGTCAAGGCACATATCTGAAGAAGGGTACCAGAAAATGTCTGCAGCATTGAAGGTTCCCAACAACACAGAGGCCATCATTATAAAATGGAAGGCGTTTGGAACCACAAACACCATCAAGAGCTGGCTGCCCGGGCAACCTGGGGAACAGGGCCCCAGATTGGGAGGTGACCAAGAATCTGATGGCCACTTTGAGAATGGAGAATCTTCCAGAAGGACAACTTTCTCTGAAGCACTCCACCAATCAATCCTTTGTGCTAGAGTTGCCAGATAGAACCCAGTCCTCAGTAAAAGGCACATGACAGCCTGCTGGAGTTTGCCAAAAGACACCTAAAGCACTGGTTCCAAAACTACTCTTGGGCCCCCCCAGCCATTCAATCGAGTAAATGTGTCCCAGAGCTAGCTAACCTCATTCAACAGGTAAGGGTTTGTTAATTAGTAAATTCATGTGTGCTAGCTCTGGGATACATCTAATAGTTGGAATGGATAGGGGTCCCCAGGAGAGGTTTTGGAATCACTGACCTAACGGACTCTCAGAGATGAGAAACAACATTCTCTGGTCTGATGAAAACAAGATTGAACTCTTTGCCTTGAATGTCAATCATCATGTCTGGAGGAAAACAGAAAACATTTGTCACTTAGTAAATACAATCCCTGTTTTGATGTATTGGGGTGGAAGCATAATGCTGTGAGGAGAAAGATGAAAAGATCCAAGTACACATAGATCCTTGATGAAAACCAGTTCCAGAGTGTTCAAGGGCAAAAGTGCACTCACCGACAGGACAAGCACACAGCAAAGACAATACAGGACAGGCTTTAGGACAAGAATGCAAATATTCTTGACTGGCACAGCAAGAACCCAGACTTGTTAAATTCAGGAAGTCCTGAAAATGACTGTAGAGCAATGTTCCCCATCCAACCTGACTGAACATTACAGGGTCTACTGGGAATGGGAGGAACTCCCCAAATACAGGTGTGCCAAAATTGTAGCATCATACCAAAGAAGACTTGAGCAGAAGAAGTATTGAGGGAAGGGGTACGAATACTTACAAATGTGATAATTGGTATAAAAAAAAAGAATATCAAACATTTCAAAATTTTTAGAAGATATATATGAAAAGGAGTACAGTAGTGTCTAAGAGTGTCAGGGGAGTGACACACCCTCTTAATTAGTTTTCAGTAGCCTATTCGGTAGTACAGTACACTTTGTGGACAAGAAAAAAATATATAAATAGCGGTGGAAGAAAGGAATGTAATGGAACCAGGACAGACCTGAATGGGAGAGGGTGGTGGTCTTCAACAATGGGTCTAAAACATGGCCACAGCCAGGACAACACCATGATCTGCTTCCACAAATAAGGATAAATGTGCTTATTAGTTTAAAATGTTAGTGTTTGTTCAGATAATGACCATTTTTAGTTGCTCAAAATTTCTGAAGTTTAAGGATATTCAGCCCATAGAGACAACGGTATCCCGGGCTGTGGCAGTGCCAACACACTCTTCCTAGCCACTGTGCTAACCACTGGCATGGGAACAATGGCAGCAATACTCCTTTGCCGCACCTGTCTGCGTCTTTGTTGCGTTTGAGCTACTTAATGTGCACTTTTGACTTAATTGTGGAGTAGCTAAGAAAAGGTCTGAATACCTACGTATGTAAGAATTTGTATTCGGTAAATTGGCAAAAACATTTAAAAATGTGTTTTGGCATTGTCATAATGGGTTATTGTGTGCAGATTTACAGCCTAAAAAATATGAACTCTATATTATTCATGAATTCAGTCTACAACAAAATATGGAGACAGTAATGGGTCTAAATACATTGTAAAGTCATACATTTTCCTATGCTGATATTGGCTGTGTTTTGTTGACCACAGAGCTAAAAATTTACTTTGTCAACATCGCCCGTCAAGACAGCATCGCAGTGTGGACCAACAGATTTGGTGATCAACCAACTTCACATTTTGGATGCTAACATACCGTAACCCTAAAAGGCAGAATAAAAATCACTATATATTGTTGCCATATTTGCATTATTTAACTTTTTTATAATAAACATTTGTGGTTATGGGCAGATTCCTTCATTAATCTCAACAATTATCCAAGATGTGGGTTTCAGCTTGACCAAGATAAAGGGTCTTTACATGTACTTGTACTTATGAGGAGTCTTTACATCAGGGGAAGTAAACTAGGCTACGGATGCAGTACGCTGGAAAAACACAGGTTATTTGGTACTTTCATTACGACACGTGTGCCTGCGTATAGTATGTGTGGAACTGTATCACATTGAGGTTTGGGGAGGCTGCTCTGTCAGTCAATCTCAAGGGCCCTGCGTTGTAGCAGCCCTGCCAGTAAACACACAGGAACCTGGAGTCCTTGGTCACACTAACACGTCTCATCCTCTCCCTCTTTCATGTAGTCGCTTTCCTTCAGACCACTAATCATTACCCTTCAATACTGTCTATTTTCACCAACCCCTCCATCTCCGCACCTACATTACTCTACCAACAAAATCGTCAACACCACCATGCATGTTACATTGTAGTCAGTTAGCTACTGCTCTTATTCAACATGCATTTTACATTGTAGTCAGTTAGCTACTGCTCTTATTCAACATGCATGTTACATTGTAGTCAAGGTGCAAGCTTTCAATTACAGGCTCAAAGCTGTTGAACATTAGGTTATCCACCGACCTTCTATCTGATATATAGATATATGTGTGTACACACACACACACACACAGATATAGGTGTATACACATAGATACACATAGACACACACACACACACACACACACACACACACACACACACACACACACACAC
>JACXGJ010010660.1:0-21418 GCA_016801105.1 Esox niger
GGGGGGGGGGGGGGGGGGGGTCGTGGTGTGCTCCCTTTGGAATCAGTGAGGGACGAGGAGGAAGGAGAGGAGGGGGGGGTCCAGAACCAATTATTCTCATTCGAAGAAAAGCTTCATGGGGGGGTGCAATGGGTGAAGATGGGGGGAGTGGGGGAGGTATGGAGGGGGGGGATTTTCCACCCATTTCACTCAACACCTCTTCTCATCACTCATCATTTCTCTCACACTCATTGGCTCATGTCTTCAAGGGCTTAAACCTCCCAGCTCCTCTGCGCCTCCGTGAGACTCCTGCGACCCCCTCCACCCCTCGCTGTCTACTCCACTCTACTCCACCAAGCATTCATATCCATAAAGTAGCACGAGAGAAATTGAGTTCCCCAGAATGATGGCGGCGCCTCGTTATTCATAATTCACTATATTATAGCAGGGGGTCCTCTGAGGTTGACTGTGTGGAGGAGCTGGAGGTGAAGGGAAAGGTACCATACAGCCCCCAGAGGTGCACAGCTCCGTCTGTTAAAATTTATGGGACCTTCAACCCCCAGCCCCCAAAAACTCCATCGCCTTAGGATCCTTGGGGAGTGTTCGGAGACAGGCGGGGCGAGAGGCGTAGCTGCGGGGGTTAATAGTGGCGTTTAGATCTTTAATGGCCTGGCCCATGATGATGTCAGCTGGAGACACGTTTCAAAGAGCCCAAGGGCCAACCGACAGGGAAGGGGTTTGGGGGGTTGGGGGAGGCAAGCAAGCCAGGCTTTGAACTAGCCCTGGGTCGCCGCCACATGTCCTGTGATGGGAGCATCCTTGGCTCACGAAGGATGGATGGAGGGAGGGAAGAACGATACAGAAGGAAGGGTGAGAAAGAAAACAAGATAGAGTTCTTTAAAAAACGTTATTTCAGTCAAACTGTAAACTGCGTATGTACAGTGGAATAGTGTTCCATTTAAGAAATTAACATACATTCAATAGAATAAATTCAACAGAACAAATAGAAACAAAGAAATTCATTTCTACACATATCCAACTAATAACATGTACAGACATGAGTACCACCTCCACCACAGAACATACAGCTCCCCTGAAACCCGATTTCTCCTCAAACACGGGAATATCCTTCTTAGTTGAGGAATATCCAAATTCCAAACGTAAGTCTGGCTTTCACCAGCCCGTTAAAGGTACATCCCCTTGTCCTTTGTCCAGCGTACACTGCCTACTCAGGAAAATAGCTATTTTAGCTTGTGCTAACAGAACATTAAAAAGAGAAAAGACAGGCAGAGTGAGCGAGAGAGAGAAAGAGATAGGAGAGAGGGGGCATTGCCTTGAGTCAGGCATTCTGTTCCCAAGTACTCCTGCACTCTCAGGGCCCAAGTCCCATTGTTGTGTTCCATAAGGGACAACAGCAGCCTCAGTCACATTACATGGTGTTGGGACAGATAGCTATGCACTGGAATACTATGCACTATGTACTGGAATAGGGCACGTTTGTTTATTCCAACATAATCTGTTTATGCGTAGGTGTGTCAGAACGTGGACATGCATACATAAAGAGATGCACCCAACAGAAGGACACAGATGTTTGTAAACACATACACACATTCACATACACACGCATGCGTCCCCACACACCGTCTCCAGCTCTGGCTTTCTCTCCCTCTTAGCCAACCAACCACCACACCGAATGACTGTTATCTGGTGATTTCATGGCTGTAAGGTTTTGTAGGCCCTAATGTCCATTTCAATGCGTTTCTGACATTCAGCTGTAATTTCCGGCACCGCTCATCAATGGAAATCAACTCTTATTAAAGCTGCAGTGCGGTTTCATCCCTTTAGCCTTTAATCCAGATTTAGCCCAGCTGCTTTGGCAATTTCTTCTTCCTACAAAGGCATTAACTTTGGTTCATTTGAATAACTTTATCACACTGTTTAACATTCAACACCCCCTCATCCCGCTCAAATCCCCACCGTGTGTCTTTTGTCCTCAGAGAGAGGTTGGTAATAGGGCCGTTAATGAGATGGACAGATGGAAAGATGCCATATGCATTTGATCAGCTTTTTCCTTCTGGTTGTGTTCCAAATGGCACCCCTTTCACCCTATAAGGCCCTCTGGGCTATCATTAAATATAGTGTGCTGTAAAGGGATTAGGGTGTTATTTAGGATGCATGCCTAATGTTTTGGGTTGAGGATTAAGGCTCCGCACAGGAAGAGTTGAAAGGTGTGTGGGGGGGGGGTGTTTGTGTGTATATTTCCACACCCAAAAAAAACTTGGGGGCTGGAAAAGACAGACACTGAATGTAGACATCGACGCACATGTCAGTATGAACCTCAATTTGGTTCGATTTACACTAATGATTAAACCAATCCAAGTTTAGTGTGAATCATTATTAACTCGAACCACCACAGGACTCGAAGTTCACCAACATAACCCAAAAGATATGCTTGTATCCAATGAGCCCTGTTTACCCACCTAACACAGGAGAAGTTACTGTGCCCTGCAGTGACGTCGTTAGGCCTGGGCATCCATTGCTATAGCCCCGGATCTCAAATGAATCCAAAGAATATTATTACGATTGAACATCATGATAATGTATGCGTATAGGCCGCTAGCATGTGCTTCAAGATGTTCTTCTAGCATCTACATTCAGAACCCTGTACATTTTGTCTGGGGGACTTCTGTTGCTTGTGCCCTGGACTGAGTCAACACAGCCTCCCAAGGGATAGGTTACTGTTCCACTTACTGCCCAGATAAGCATAGCTTGTGCCAAAGTGACACACCAAGAAATGGCACACTGTAAGATATTCTAGTAGGGCACTGAAAACAATAGTTATTCTACAGGAAGATATGTGATATGAAGAGCAATGCAAATGTCTGGTGCTATAGAAAAAGACACCTCCTTTCCCCCGCCCACTGTACCATGGTGACTATATCCTGCTGTGGGATAAATGATGGGAAAAGAAAGATGAAACAGTGTATAAGTCCATAGGCAGCTACTGCAGGAAAACGATAGCCGAAAACGTGAACATTCGTCCTGAACTCAATGACACCCTTAGTGGTATAATTGTCTCAAAACTACAGGAACCTCAGATTGTCTCTGTGCTCTTGTCTGACGAACAAAGAGTAAAGCATCTGTTGCACATCGGCGGTGATTGCCACAATCAAGTAAAACATCAAAGCCATCACTCCACTGAAGGAGCTATCCAAGCAGCAGGCCTGTGGATTGCCAGTGGAAAAAAGCTAATCACCTCCGGTCTTCACCTATCAAAACTCTGTGGCAAGACAGAGGAACAAAAGATGGCAGATCTTCTGCCAGAACGACTCAGTGCATCCCCTCATATGGGATATCTTTGTATAAACAAGACGAAGAAAGGATTTGCATCAAGGGCCTAGTGTTCAGAAGTATCGCAGTAGTTAGTGATGCACGTGGGAAACAAACTTTCTAACTCTGTACATTATAGGAGGAGCCTTTGGAACAAAGGATCCTCGACTTCATGTTCTTAATGTAACCTGAACACCTCTCACATGACGTCATGTGCACCTTCTTGGTCTCTGTTGTCATAAATGCCAGAACTCTTGTTCCAGTCTCCACGGATCCTGATTCCCTGTTCAGCTGAACCCATGCAATGCTCATACAGAAGGTCGCTCTTCAGGAGCCAGCGGAGACAAGTTCAGAGCATTGTCAGCAAGTTAGGGACCCACTGGAGGAACGAGTATCTCCACACCTTTCAGGATCGGCAGAAGTGGAATGAAGGTAACAACCTTTCAACACGGAGAGCTTGTGCTGTTAAAGAACAGACAGCTAACAACCAGCAGCGACAGGTCACTTTGGCCGGCTCTAGCAGTGACGGGAAGGTTCATCAGGTGGAACTCAAGACCGCTACAAGGTAAACAAAATGATCACTATGGGGTGGAGGGGCAATTCAATTGATATCATTAGGGACTCCTGCTGGGCATTTGCTGCACATAGTTAGCCAGTGGAATTTACTTTTCTACTTTGACAGGAATTGTGTTGTATTCAGTAAAAAGAAAGTTTGCTGCATGCACAGATGTTCTTTGACAGTCGGGAGATATCCTTATTCTTATGCCTTGGATTAGCCGTGCCATTTTAATCTGGGTTCATTGTGTTGTTGAAGGTGGAATTATGGAAGCTCTAAATGAACTTTGGTTGGATGTTAAATTTTGGTTAAAGAGGAGGAATATTCTCAGTTTTCTAATCACCAAATCTGAACTGCAACTGTTATTTCTGTCACAAATAACTTGCACAGAACGAGAGATGACTAGAGGACAAGACAACCCGCCAAAGGTTGCTTTTAGCAGTTGGGCAATACAGTTCAGAAATGAAAATGTAGCGTAAAGGAACCCAGGAATAATCCACTTCCTTATTCCAAACACCAATAAGATTTACGGTCTCCAGACAATGGACCAGTGCAATCACAGCAAATTGGCACAGAGAAATACTCGCCTCTCCACAATCAGTTCAGACAAGCCAAGAGAAAATATCTCAAATAATTTCCCTTCCATCCAGGGAACATGTAACAGGTCTTCTAAAAAAGGAAATTATAGCCATTTCCCCAGAAACATTTCTGATTTAAGAACCCACTGCAGGTGTCTTTATAACAGCTCCACCACACATTTTTCAACCAGTGTACTCTTGTATCAAAACACAGCTACCTTTAATGTTGCTGACAAGCAGGAGGCATAAGTTGAAGAGCTTGGCCATGTGTATTCTACTATGCTTGATAGGACTGAGGCTGTGAGATTGGATTCCCTAGGAAAGATTCAACATCTGGTTGCCAATGTGAATATAACACAAATGATGCAGAGATACAAAACCCGTAAAGTAGTGTGAAAATGGGTGTACTAAAACAGACACACCAAGTTATTGGAGGGAAATTTGCTCTGGGGGAAGTCCAATGTATAATCGGATCTCAGAGAATTTGGACAAATAAATTCAGATGTTGTCTTGTAGCAGTGTAAGCTATTGCATGTATGCATTACTTTACTGATGAAATGACAAAAAAACATTTGCCATCAAATATCCCTACCAATCCATCTTCAGATGAGCTACAGGGGCCGTAATGTTTTGCCGTCTTGGCCAGATACATAAATTGACCGGGGCAGCTGGCTGGGTTGTGTTCTGTCTCAGCCATCACTGGCAGCTTGCAAATGGTAAATTTCTCGGTTATGAAAAAGAATGTCACTGTTAAGAACAGGACTGACTGATGGTTGGACAAGCTGACAATAGATCATTCAATTAATTTGGTCACATGATCACCCCACCCAAATTAACAAGCTGTACCAAACAACTGTTCTCAAACTAACCACTTTTTCCATTCAGAGTAGCAAGAAAATGGCTGCCAACTTTGTTTGGTATACAAGCTCACTTGTGCACTTTAAAAAAAAGGCACAGATGAAGGATAAAGATTGAAGAGGATCAGCAGAGCCCAATTCATCAAAATCATTGTCACCTCATGACCAGAAGACAAGCATTGCAGCACAATGTGAATAGGAGCCTACTCCAACAATTTCAAATACAAAAGTTGCCGTTTTTGCTAATTACATTCCGCAAATATATTACAATAAGTAACTTAGCAAACATGGATTAACAAATCCCCACACTGTTGGTCACAGAGAGTTGGTCCCTTGGAGGCCCATTAGTAAGAGCAATTCCCATAGGGAGACTGCATGAAAAATACACGCACTCACAACAGTGGCTCTGGATAAGAGTGTCTGTTTAATGCACTGCATATACCTTATT
The DNA here is from genome assembly GCA_016801105.1 of Esox niger. Classification (NCBI taxonomy): domain Eukaryota; kingdom Metazoa; phylum Chordata; class Actinopteri; order Esociformes; family Esocidae; genus Esox; species Esox niger. The sequence goes on from JACXGJ010010660.1 coordinate 5,749, forward strand.
GAAGGAATTAAAACGTTCCTGGTTCCAAGAAATCTTGCGTAGCAGAATACCTGATGCGCAGAACATGAAATCACTGGCAGGAATGTCACTCCAAGGTCCCGAGGAAGAAGGCTGTCAACAAGACCGATTGATTCTGTGGAGACCGCTAGCTTGGGAAACGCTCTGAATGTGAAGAATGATGACGACCTCAGACACCTGCGGGTTGAAATCCTGGACAGATGACTGATCCTCTCACCTGGTTCTTGGAGGATCAATACGGAATAAAAAGAGCAGCAGTGGATCCTCAACCAGGGTCCAGGACTTTTGCACCAAATCCATCACTACAAGCGTCATGTAATCACTATCACATCTCTTTCGACGATGTCGAATTTATCATGTATTCCACAGTTGCATTAGAAAGTTTGGAGAGGTCAGAATCTCCAGGTTTTGGACTACTGCAGCCTGACCCTGACAGAAATAGACCCTGAACGGTCACAGTCATTCTTCCTATGACCTAATGTCGAGTTGAAAACATCCATAAGATTTTGCTTGATGACTGCACAACTAAACAATCTAGCGCTGTTGTCCACAGAATGGAAAAAGTCAGTGTTTTTTGGATAACCAATGGTTATTCATTATTTAGTCTTCTTTGGTAGGTCAGGCCAATTTATGTTTTTGATTCAAAACAATCAACTGCATTCATACCTGCCATTGCATTGTTAATATTATGTATAATGCCTTCTCATTCTGAGATATTTCCACCCAAATTCGCAGAGGCTCAGTTGAAACAATGCGTCAGATGTGGCCTTCATTGCCAGTCATTAAAGTGTGAGATATCCCCAGTGCGATAACCATTGGACCAATCGGCCTAGTCAAACAACCTCCCAGTACACTCTCCCCCATACATGGCTTCTGCACTCCGGTTTGACTGCTCAATTTGTTTTTCAAGCCAATGACAATCCAATTTGCTTCATCGCAGCAACTCCCAGTGGACATTCATTGTGAAAAATACATTAAGTGTCTTCCAAAACAAATCCAATGCCATTCTTGTTTTACTCTTTTTGTTCAACAGGGAAGTTAGACCAGGATTCTTGTGCACTGCAAGAAAGTCAAGGCAGCCATATTGCTAACCACCCCCAAACCCGGTGATGGTCAATTCCAACACTCTGCAGAACAGCTGGGCGAATTTCTCTCGATTTACTCTTCAACAAAATTAAATGTGGATTTTTTTATGCCTCTGTCTCAAGTGACCTGCGCACAATAACAGCAATGAACTATAAACAGCGGATTTGTTTAAGCTTGGATTCTTCTCATGGGCTGCGCCTTCCTCACTTGGTCTCTTCATTGCTTTTATTATCCAGATTCTAAAGATGCCACAGCCACATTGGGCAAAAGTTGAACAGGACGAATGATTTGAAACTGGGGACAATTATTGTTTTGTCTAAATTGTACTACAGGGAATTTTTGGGCAAAATAATGTCATCAAGCCAAATCCAGTAGTAGGTCTGAGTATAAAAAATGCTTGGGGTAAAAAAAACACTAATGTCCTTTTTTAAACCATCTAGAACTACATTGAAAGTGTGTAGTTGTAAATGTCGAAGGGCCTTCAGGTTGGTCCAACAATACGTACAATACAAAAAAAGGTTCAGCCTTCTGAGATTTGGCGCTGAAGCCAAAATATTTTTACCATTACATACAGGCATGTGAATATGTGACCTTGCTAAAATAGGTAAATATGAAGTACAAAACAAAGTTGCAATCATCATGTAATCAATACAATTTTAGACAGATGGCAATGTTGCCATTAGCAAGAAGTCAAAAATAGCTAGCAAGCAAACTTCAGAGCTGCATTTTAATCAGGTGAATTGAAAAAGTTGACAAAGGCTGATAATTTTCCTTCTTTAGAGATGGCCTAGGTTTTTGAGTCAAATGTTCAACAACCCTCAAACCAAAGTGCTGTATCTAAATGTCTAACCCATCAAGAGAATTGTTTCCCTGCTTGCCAGCAAGTTATGCCAAATATCCAGTCTGAAACAAGAGGTGACCGTAACGTCATAGCACTGTTAAATCTGAGAAGTCATACTGAAATCCACATTCAGCTACATGTTTTGACAAATATGGTACTAGTGTAAAATTAGGGGGGGCGTCATGACCCCCTAATATTACAGACAGGTCTATGGGATCCCCCTGGGATCTTGGGATCCATTGATCCTGAACACCCCCAATATATTATACAAACCTACACTGTTGATCTATATTATTCTAATTATTGTTTGGTCTGTGTGTGATTTCTTTGCAAAACAAAAAACTTTGAGGAACGCCTGATCATCCTGATTGCACATTGTAAAGCTGTAAAAAGTGCCTGAAGACAGGAACCGTTACTATGTTTCAATCCTTTTATTTATCGCTTTATTTATTCATAGCATTATTTGTGTGTGTATTCAAATAAAGTGTGCGTGAGGGTCCTTCTGAATCAATAGGCCTGTCCTAATTGTCCCATTACCTACTAGAGCAGGTTGAGGCAGGAGAGCTATCAAAAGTTAATGAGCCTCTTTCACATAGTGCCTAATTCTCTACCCTATCCATGAGTTGTATCCAAAATACAGACACGTCATTATGAGGATAAGAGACAGTTGAAACGAAGGGGAAAAAACAAATTAAGTCCAATTAAAGCATATACACCACTCTATGCTTCCTCTTGTCTTCACCACTTTCAACATGGTGGAGGCTTTTAGACACGTGTGTGTGTGTGTGTGTGTGTGTGTGTGTGTGTGTGTGTGCGTGTGTGCATGTGCGTGTGTGCGTTCGCGTTAGTAGTTATTTGTGCATGATGTTCCCCGGTCCCATGGAGGCAGTGGGTAGTGGGTGGTGGCTGCAGAGCCGCTATGGTAATTCTGGGGGAGTGATAGCTCCCTACAGACAGTCTGCCTCCTTCAGGGGCCAGGCAGGGGCACTAATGGAGGCGGGTACAGCCTCGATCAATACAGCCATGGCAGCCCGCCAGCCCAGGCAAACCAGCCTCACAGCTGTTGCCAGGCGAAAACACTCCGGTAATGGAGCAGGACAGAGAACGGGGGGGCACCCAGTTACACGTTAGGGGGAATAGGGGAGATGGGGGAAGAAGGTGAGGACGATGCGGGCGGGGGGTAGCCCCACAAAAAGAATGCCCTGTGCTGGATCATTTTTTGGGTAAGCTTTCAGCTGAGCCTTCCCTGACTGGAGGACTAAAAGGGACTGGATGTGGGGAGGATATCTGCAGAGCTGAGAGTACAATAGCATAACCCCATAAAGGACGAAGCAATGCTGTGTCTTCAACGGGCCAGTCTACCCTTCGTCCTCACTCCCCTCTGGCTGCCACCCCTCTCCAGACCACGTCTCCGTGTCCAGACACCACCCCCCCCCCCGCCAGACTTGGCCATCATTGTCTGCTCTTTCGCCTCCTTGAGTAGGCTGCTACATTACAGCCATAACAATTATGCTAATGCTAGCTAGCCGCTCTCCTCCTCTGCCAGGTTGATCTTTCTGCTGCCTGTACCCGGCTAAGGGCCAATGTGACTGGTCAGAGACAGACGGTTCGGGATGACCAAGGTGGTGTCAGTCTGGACCGGGGATAATCAGAAGAGGACGATGAGTAGCGGCGGACTACATTGGAACCTGAGTGGGATGAGACACGCCTCCCCCAACCCCACCCCCCCATCCAATCACCAGAAAAATGGCCCCCATGTCTCTCTGAACACCAATTGAATTATTTGGAGAGCTTTTCCTCAACGAGTGGTTCCGTAATTGTAATCTTCAACCACATCGCCTGCCAGTGCCCGGTGCATGCTTCTCTATCAGTTTAGAGAGCAGAGACGGGGCATCTAATTGAGACTCCTTTTAGAGGTGACGGATCACACTAACATCAGGGTTATTGTGGCATGGAGGTATTGCTTTTTCATATAAACAACATATTTAGTGTAAACATCATTACTGAGTCGGATGTGTGTTTGGGCTAATCTTGAATCGGCACGTTATTGCTTGGCTACTCAGAGTTTTCATTACCACCCCTGAAACTGATGAAACTCATTACATTGAACAGTGAGCAAATATGTACTCATTGTAAATGAGAGTAGACTTTTTCTCCGATCTGTGTGTTTTCCCATGTATGTCAGTGGACCTAATCTGACTAGTAATACAAGAACCACCTTCTAATCTGGTGGTTGGATGTAAACACCACTACAATGCTCTACACATCGCCATATGATGATGCCAATTTAAATCACCGACAAACACAATGTAAAACACCTTGGGACACCTTGTGTGAGATGTACAATATAATTACACTCCATTATGACTCCTATCCTATTAATGGTATCTATTATTAACAGGACAAAGCTCAACCCCCTCCCCTAACACTTCTATTACCAGACGGCCCCTTTCATTTGTCATGTTGGGCCCCAATAAAACCCGGTAGACACATGACACGTATGACGCGTAGCCGCAACCTTGGTTACTGTCGGCACGGCAACAGGGAAAATGCTTTATTACATTACTGTATGCACAGCTAACCACCCCCTCCGCCCCCGCCCCTACCCACCAACTCCACCCCCAGCTTGAAAATGAACTCTGATAATTGCCTGCTGGGTTGATTTAGAGCTCGGGAGAAACGACAAGAGACAACCAGCCAGAGTGCCCACTACATCCAGCTTCACTGTCACAGTTACATTCAGCTTCACTGTCACAGTGGCCTATCCAAACATTGCATATTTTATTGTATTTTTTGCCAACATTTTGTGATGTCCTATTTGTGATTTAGACTGCTTAGTCACACCAACTCGGACAAGACACACCCCGTGTCTTTTTGGTTCTTATCACACTGCTTGCTCAACCAGGAAGTCAACACCAGAATCCTTACAGGTCAGAATAAACTCAATCTCTGGCTCACAGATGCCCAAGCCACCAAAAGAAGTCACTAGAGAGCAATGAAGCAAGGAAACAATATTCAATTACCAACCCCCAAACCAGAACAGTACTGGCCAATTGCACCACCCTCTGCGTGACCCCAGGGCTAATTCACAAGAAGGATTTAAGTCCTGATTGCAATTATTGAAAAAGTACTGAACAATTATGGGATTTCAGTCCTTGCCCAGTTTAGGCCACCCTCTTTGATAAAATATCCGCTCATGTCTACACTAAAAGCACTGGTCACAGACCACAGGGTTCTTGAACACTCAAAACATGAAACAAAATAGCAATATGAAAGACTTGACATACAGTCTGACTTTGAAACTCAAAGACCTTGTGGCTGATGCATCTGAATGCTAAGGGCGTATTTTAACAAACAGCATTTTAAAAGATTTGGGCCTTTCAGGTAAACATGTTTGCATAATAACTTGGATAAATGGGAAAACAGAAAGTTTATGAGTTTGCTTAAGGGACTAGTTTGAGTATTCAAAAAGCATCTGTTTCTATACCAAAAAATGGTGCTGACTTCAATCCTTCGTCTTGGAAATTACTGTGCCCTGACAGTGATAGGTGTTTCTTGTTCACCTTTCTCAAGCCTATTTGTGCTCAAGGGGCTAATTTAACAGGTGATTTTAATCTAGACTGGTTAACGCAGGACGCAGGAATAGAAAAGTTGTACATTTGAAATTTGACCCCGCTAATAACCAAGCCCACACAGCTTTCACAAGAAAACCATGTACTAGCTAAAGTACACACGCTTGTGTATGTAGCATGGAAAAGATGACCAGCTGGTGGTCTGGTGCAATCACAGTAACCTGGGATTTAATCCAGATCAAACTATGGGGGGCTGACCTCAAGAAACCCGCCTTCTCCCATTGAGGGTCTGGGCTTAGCTGTTCATTTGATTCAATCAATCACATTCTTAGGGACCATCATTTCCTGCAAGCTCAGGTACACCAGTGGATGCATCGCTTGTAGAAGCTGAAAAAATGATCTCGCAGTCAATTTGTATTAACTGTATGTGTTATTGGTAGAGTCTCCACTGCTGCAGGGCAAAGAACAACACATTGAACCTTCCTATAGTCTGCCACCCGCCCTCCAGAGTTCCCATAGGACTCCAGGGCAAGAAAACAGCCAACCAGATTGTTACCCTGGTCATCCACTGTTCCAAAGATGTTCCTCCAGCAGACAGGCAGTACTGCTCAATCATAACCAAAACACTACCACCACCTGAGCAGTGTCTGTCCGTGTGCTGTTACCCTCAGCAACCGGCCAGCTGTCTGATCGAAACAAAGAAGACTACGCTCACCAAATCAAGCCATCTCCAGACTGTTATCTGTTGACAATACATATGCACTCATTACAATCTGGCCTCCCACTTTTAGTTTTCTGAGGTAAAAAAAACAAGCAATCCAGCCCACTGGAAAACGTAAAAATAGATTGAATGTAAGTAACCTTTTGCCGAAAAGAAAACATTTTTATTAAAGGAGAATTTCACCATAGCAAAACTACTTAATGTACTAACTACTAATGATATTAATGATATGTGTCTGCTCAACATTTGAGTTTTGTGGTAGAATCTACTTCCTCTGTCTGTCCATAAAAGTTCCAGAATTCTTAGCAAACGCAGATAAAGCCTCCACATTAAAATGTGGAATGGAGAAAATGCGCATTTTTTGTAGATGGAAAATACACTTGTAAACAATAGATATATATTGAAAATCAACGTGGATCATGTCCATGTGGTGATCGGTGCCTGTCTTTAGTCATTTCAAATCAATTCGGTTTAATGCTCATTTCATGTTATGTTAGCTTGGTGCCACTGCCAGTAATGAACCCATACGTAATTACAGATCCCACTGGTATACACCTCACATTTACCTCACTTAGATAGCATACAAACAAACACTCACATTAACACACACTGACCTGTAGAAATGAATGTTTCCATAGAAAATGTGTATTTGACAAACTAATTCTATACCTTTATGGTTACATGACAAAAGTTAGCTTGCTAGTGGTACCCAGTCTAATGTGGGTTTAAAGAACCAGAGGAAGGGGAGGGATTATGGCAGAGCAGGAAGTTACAGCTTAAGAATTGTAGTCTTTCAGAAAGAGGACAAATCTGGACACTTGTATTGTATATTGTACCTTTTCAATATATCTGATAATAGAAACAGTATTGAAAGTCTTCCGATGACTATATTCTGATGACAGATCTCGCTCGCCCTTACACACTGTGACAAAACAGTAAGTGCTGTTCTATGCAAGAATTAAACCTCTTTCATCATAGCCAATTATGTAAGAAACATCTCACGGCCCTAGAAATCTCTCAGACATGATACCCACAACCTGAGATCAACATTTTGACAAACATTTGTTTTCAGCCCTCCAAATTAGAAATCATAATTTGGCTAATCCTGATATATTTGGATTCAAATAATGTAAATGATAATGAATTGTAAATAATATCAAGTAAATTACAAAAAACGGTGTTACCTGTATAGTTTGTATGATAATTCATGGGAAAAATAGGCCACTGGAATTGTAGATGATGAAACATACATTTTCTTCAGTTCTTCACATATTTTTGATAATATTAGTACAGGTCCCAAATGAGGCACAACTGAAGGTTCTCTGTTTGCTTCCTCTCTCTCATTGTCTCCTCTGCTTCCACTTGCATGCTTTTAAAAGGGTAATGGGAGGTCAATAATGAGGAAAAGGTCAGGTAAGCTTGCAGAGTTTGAATTATTGACAGAGACAAAAGCAGAAATAACAGACGTCAAAGCAAGCAGAAATGGCAGGCGTCTGGATGAAAACTCTACTCTGGTTCCGTCATTGTGAATATTTGTTCATACATGATGTTGCATCTTAATGTGCCTTGCAGCAATTGGTAAGAGGAATCGAATGTTACACATTACAACTGCTGAATTATAGATTCAATAGACCAAACTTAACTTAGAAGAATTAAACCTCTGGGTTGTCTGTCCACCAACAAATCAAAGGCAAGATCCTGTTCCTTAAAGGTCAGTTTTAGGATCATAATAAACAATACATACAAACAGAAGTTCCATTATAAATGCTATCCAGAAAACACACATTTGTACATATAGAAAAATCACGATGTTGCTCCGAAACTACTTCTTGAAGCCTGTGTATTGGACACAAGGAAAAAGACAGCAGCATAGTTTTATTTTAAACTCTGACAAAACAGAGAGATATTGGTGGTTGTAAAGACCAATTATTGCTCTTTATACAAAAACATCTTCAATCTCCAAAACATGAAGGAAATTGGAAACCTAAAGCAAAATATGCAGATGATCATGTACCAAAAGCTAAGCACACAGGTCCAAAGAAATAAGGGAACATGTAATCATCACAGTATAACACCAGGACAATATCAGGGATATCAATCTGTCCAAGCAGGAAGCATAAGCGATTGTGAATCCATGTCACCTGTTTTGGTGCAAATGAATGTTACACCACATGCACTGGAGAGGCAACAGTTAGACAACCCTCAATAAGGGAATGATTTTTGCAGGGGGTGGCCACAGACAATTGCTCTCTCCTTATCCTTTCTGACTGATTCTTCTCTAGTTTTGCATTTTGCTTGAGTCCTTGTCACTACTGGTAGCATGAAGTGCTGGAAGGTTTGCTGTGGCTCCCAGTGCAGTCTGAAGAGCATGGAGGAGATACCAGGAGAGTGTCCGTTACACAAGGAGAGCTGGACTGGATCAGAGAAGGGCATCAACCCAGCAGCAGGAGCGGTATCTGCTTCTTTGTGCAAGGAGGAGCAGGAGGAGCACTGCCAGAGCCCTACAAAATGACCTCCAGTGGGCTACTGGTGTGCATGTTTTTAACGAAACTGTCAGAAACAGACTCCATGAGGGTGATATCAGGTCCCGTTTTCCTCTAGTGGGACCTGTGCTCACAGCCCAGCACTGTGCAGCTCAATTGGCATTCGCCAGAGAACACCAGAATTGGCTGCCATTGGCGCCCCGTTCTCTTCATAGATTAAAGCAGGTCCACGCAGAGCACGTGATAAACGTGAAAAAGTCTGGAGACGCCGTGGAGAACGTTATGCTGCCTGTAACATCATCCAGCATGACCGGTTTGGCGGTGGGTCGGTGATGCTCTGGGGAGGCTTATCCTTGGAGGGTCGCACAGACCTCCATGTGCTAGCCGACGGTACCCTGACCGATGTTAGGTACCGAGATGAAATCCTCAGACCCATCTTACGCTGGTGCAGTGGGCCCTGTGTTCCACCTGGTGCAGGACAATGTGCAGCCTCATATGGCCAGAATGTGTAGGCATTTCCCGGATGATGAAGGCATTGATGCCACAGACTTGTGCTCACATTCCCCACACCTGAAAACAATTGAAAACCTCTGGGATGTTATATATTGGTGCATCCGACACTGCCAAGTAGTGGCAGAGACTGTCCAAGAGCTCACTGATGCCCTGATCCAGGTATCCCCAGGACACCATCAGCTATCTCATCAGGAGCATGCCCAGACATTGTTGGGTGTACATACAGGCACGTGGGAGCCATACACACTACTTTGTCACACTGTCTGTTGCCATGTTGAAATTCACCCAACAGCCTGTGATTTCATTTGTTTACTTCGATTTTCGGGGTGAATTTGAATGCAGCTCTCAATCTGTTGACTCCAGCTCTAAATCCAAACGAATTACACAATGTACAGAAAAGGTTTTTATCTTTCATATATTTCCTTCATCGAGAGCCGATGTGTAATTTAAGAGTTCCCTCATGTTTCTGAGCAGTGTAGAAGACATTTCTAACATAGGCATTTGAATTATTCAACGCCGCTCTCTCACAAAGACCACATAGCATACATGCACATATAATCCACAAATGTCTTGCTAACTTTTTAAGGCCTGTATAATGTAAGGATGGCCTGTATAATGTAAGGATGAATTCTAAATTATAGAATCAGGATAATACATCATTATCATTACACTACCAGCGCACAGTCAGCCTTTCAATCGACCACACAAAAACAAGCCCATGGCCTAAACTAGGGAGATGAGACAAATTAAACAATAATAAAGTCAGGCAAGCAAAACTTGAGTAAATAATGCAAAATCATTTTAATTCTGAAGGTGTCTTTCTGACCGCCCGGAGCCTATGCAATTCAGAGTGTGCAGTGATCTGTGTCGGTGCCTTGGGTACCACTGGGGTCTCGCAGTTATGTATCCTTTTACACAATATGTTGGAACACCACTAAATAAAGTGTAGTTCGAAAAATTGGACTGGGAGTACTCCCTAAATAGGTTGAAAACACAGTTTTTAAATCTATTTAGTGTATTGCATGAGATCTGTTTTGGTGTTGATTTCTCTTGCTAAGCATCTAATCATTATAGGTTGCGAACCCATCATATCACAACAAGCTGCTTTATGATTAAATATTATAGTGTAGAGCATGTTTTTAAAGGTTGAAACTGTTTATAAAAGTACATAGAACGACACTTAAAATTCACTCAGTGATCTGTCTTTCATTTTCCTCAAATGATGCAGTTCAAGGATCCCTTGCAGTGAAAGTGTTGGGTTTATTCTCACAATATTGATTAAGTGTTTATAGTTTTTTGGTTCAATTTAAAGTCACCCCAGTGAGGTTTATTGAAACATTCTAATTAAATGTAATTCCATTGAAATGTAATCACCACCCCAGAATTCTGCTGGACCTCGTTGTCCTTATTTAGTCATGTAAACAAGTTAGTAAACCCTATGTTTTTTACTTATTTTTACACATGGATTTACACACAAAGATCTTTGAAACCACTTAAAATGAACAGAAATGTATTATGTTTACTAAGACAAAAATAGCTACAATTCAAATATCAGGTGCACCAAAAAACGTATAACTTTGTTCAACCTTTCACTAAGATTGTAATTTTTGTAAAGTTATTTCAACCAAAGGGGGAAAAAAATGAATTTGTTGAATTAGGTTACATTTATCTGCCAATAGAATTTAAGTTAAAATCACATTTTCACACATCCAAACTGTCCAGAAATAATTGGACACTGACAAGTTTTGTTATTTTGGCTGTTTACCAAAATATGTTCAGGTTACAGTAAAATAATGAATGTGGGCTTAAAGTGCAATCTCTCAGCTTTAATTTGAGGGTATGTACATCCAAATTGAATGAAGGGTTTAGGAATTACAGCTCATTAAAATGTAGTCCCCTCTTTTTCAAGGGACCAAAATTGAGGGACTCAATTGACAATTAAAACAGAAGCTGGACAGGTGTGGGCTATTCCTACATTTTTTCATCATCAATTGAGCAGGTAAAAGGTTTGGAGTTGATACCAGGTGTGGCATTTGCATTTTTTAGCTGTTGCTGTGAACCCACAACATGTGGTCAAAGGGACTCTCAATGCAAGTGAAAAAAAATCCATCAGACAGCTAGCAGGAACATTAGGAGGGGCCAAATCAACAATTTGGTACATTGGTTACACCACAAGGTGTAAACCATTCATAATCCTCAAGAAAAAGCCAGATCAGACATTGCCAAAAAACAACTAAAGACAGCCCCGTTCTGGACCAGCCTTCTTTGGACAGATCAGGGACATAACTAGAAAATGATGGATGGGGGCTAAGCCCTGTTTTGGGTCATTTGGGCTAAGCCCCAAAACATATTTTCATCATGTATTTTTAGAGTAACAAATGTTGTAAAATCGATCAAAATAAGGTAATTTTTTATCTAGTTTGGCTAAAAGTATACCTATATATCTCATAGTTTGTGTTAGACACTGATCTAATATCACTTAAATTCTAAATAATCTAAATAAAGAAATAAAGCCCACTTTGTCTTTATCCATCCAACACCAACAAAAGTCATAAGAATGGCTGTACTATGTAGTCAAAATACCTTTGTCAACTATAGTTTAGTAAATGAACATCTGCATACAGTATATTCTGCTTCTAAGAAAGATTTCCCTGAATCATTTCAAAAACATATTAAGTCATTAGCCCATTAATCTCATAATGTCATGTCTGCTCAGATTCAGCCAATTTCAGCAAAGTTTATGTTTCCTATGATATTTTTGTTCAATCCCTTGAATTAAAGCTGAAAGTCTGCACTTCAATTGCATCCCAGTTGTTTCATTTCTAATCCATTGTGGTGGCGTATAGAGCACAAACTATGAAAATAGTCAGTGTCCAAATATTTCCAGACCTAACACTATGTCCAAACATGCTAGAAAATATGACTTTCCACTAGTGTGTGTACTTATTTTTTCACATGACTGTTTCTATCTATGGACATAAGCCTGACAGGATCATCCTAAAATAGGATAGGGTAGGAGGAGAGGAGTGGAGAGGTGGCAGGTAAGGGATTTTCATCACTCCACAGGGGTCCATAGTTGACCTTGATTCCTCTATTCAGCGGTGGAAAGAACAGCGTGAAGGCAAGAGGTGTGTGTTTGGGTGTGTGTGTTTGTATGGATGTATTCATTTGTCTGCCCCATATTTTAACTGGATCCCCGAGAAATGACTTGACTCAGAAATATTTATTTAACCTTCTCCCTTGCCCCTGTGATGCATGGGTCTGTCTGATTAGGGCGCTAGCTGTACACACCCTCACAGAAAGCATGGCAGCACTGTGCTGTTCTCTTTCTGCCTGGATTCACCATGGAAGCCAGGCACTGGAGGCGGATCAATTATTCACAAGAGCCTCCTCCTCCTCCTGTGGGTCTGCTGGAGGAGCAGAGGTGGATGAGCGGAGAGAAAGGAGGAGAAAAGGGTGTTTGGGGGAGTGGGTGGATGGAGGATCGGGGGATAATGGGGACTGAGAGTGGGTGGGATGTGTGCCAGCCAGGCAGCCCCAGACCCCACATCTCGGCAGGGGTCCAGGGCCAATCTCCAAGCGCTGCAGGCCAAGAGCACCAGCGTCTCTAAGTCCTCCAGGCATCTAGACATCTGTCCCAGCGTACTCCACCACTCTCCACAACTTGGTCTCATTCATCTCCAGCTCAAATGACAAAGTTGCTTTTAACGTGTTTGACTGAGACGTTTAAGCTCTTCTTTAATACCTTCCGTATTCCACATTTCACCCTCCCTCTCCGATTCCCTCCTTCTCTGACTGCCTCCCTCCAAACCTCCAGAGAGACCCTTCTGTTATTTTGATGCCAGGCACAGCACCCCAGTGTCCCCCGGGGCTAGATTTTCCAGACTACCCCTGAGTATCGACGGCAGACTTTCTGTCTAGCCTGACTGGGACAGCACCAGGCAGACCCAATCCCAGCATTGTTAATCAGCCCCAGTCCAAATCACCAGGGAAAACCAAGAAGGAAAAAAACCTGTACCGCCTTGGTCCAAGCGGAATAAAAACGCTTACGGATGATTTTCCTCTTCTTTTCTTTTCTTTTCTCTTCCTGATTTCCGTTTCTTCAGCCTGAAGGGAAGCTCCACCCACCCATCCATCCAGATTTCCCAGTCCTCCGATTGATCACAGCCAGGCAGCTAGGCAGAGGGAGCACAGCTTGGGCCTCCGCTGGGCATCCTCTGAGCTCTATGCAGGATCCAGATTCTCCAAACTGCTCTAATCAATAGAGATATTCAAGGGACACAGCCTGACTTGAAATCAGTAGACAACGCCACTGTTCAGTACACTAATGGACATATACACTGGCTGCTCATATATCAGTAGAAAACACCACTGTTCAGTACACTAACCAACATTTAGACTGCCTGATAATATCAGCCTACCGCCGTTTTCTATCAGCTGGAACTATGTGGTCAAAATCTATTGTTTGTAATGGTAATGTTCCCAGAGCAACAGCCATTTAAGTTAATTTTCTCATAATGTGTATACTCTTACTGATGGAGGGAACGTTGATAGCTGCAGAATCATTTTAATGATCTGCTAGCAGCAGTGATAAGCTATCCACATGTTTTATGTACAGTAGCTGCTAGTCTTCAGTTAAATAGAGCTTTAGAAGCAAATTAGCTTCATAGTGGGGTTTAATATAATTGTTTTATGTGACACCATTGCAATTGTACTTAAAATCACACCAAATATATTCTATATGTAAATACACATTCAATTGAAAAGAAAATGAAAAGATAAATGTGATTAGTTTTTTTCCCCCAGTCATATATCAAATTATAACAATCTACAGTAGTAAATTAATATTATTGTGTGAAGTACTTTCTATAGTCCATCACACATCACCCTCATCAGGCACATTTACAAATAATTCCCTACAAAATTACCAGTTGGAGCTAATAAAATGATATAAAGGACACCCACAGGCAGATTTACAATGGTTAAGGTAAGCACAGTATGCCGTGGAAAAATGTGCAATTAGGGTTTTCCCAAACAATAAAATGTAAATGAATACTTGGCAAAGCAGTAAATAATTAAACAAAACCTTTTTTTCCCAGAAACTTTTGTAGAATCTTCTATTACTGTATGTGCACTTTCCAGAGTCAAATTCCTTGTATCTGTACACATACCTGGCGAATAAAGCTGATTCAGATTCTGATTTCATTGTTACAGTGGATATTAAAAGTCTACACACATCTGTAAAAATGACAGCTATTTGTGATGTAGAATAATGAGACAAAGATAAATTATGTCAGAATGTTCTCCACCCTTAATGGGCCCTAAAACGTGTATAATTCAGTTGAAAAAAAAAGAAACCTTTGAAGGGGAAATACAAAAATTAAAACTCACTATAAGCTGGTTGCATAAGTGTTAAACTAATACTTTGTTTAAGCACCTTTTCATTTAATGACAGCAATCTAGGAGTCTGTTAGCGTGGCACATCTTGACGTGGCAATATTTGCCCACTCTTCCTTGCAAAGGCGCTCCAAATCTGTCAGATTGTGAGGACATCTCTTGTGCACAGCCCTCTTCAGATCACCCCACAGATGTTCAATTGGTTCAGGTCTGGGCTTTGGCTGGGCCATTCCAAAACGTTAATCTTCTTCTGGTGAAGCCATGCTTTTGTGGATTTGGATGTGTGCTTATGGTCGTTGTCGTGCTGAAAGGTGAATTTCCTCTTCAGCTTTCTAATGGTGTGCCAAAATTGCCTGGTATTTGGAACTGTTCATAATACCTTCCACCCTGACTAAGGCCCCGGTTCCAGCTGAAGAATAACAGGCCCAAAGCATGATGCTACCTCCACCATGCTTCACTGTGGGTATGGTGTTCTTTGGGTGATGTGCACACTTATGCAACCAGGTTATTGTACGTTTTATTTAAAACATTACGCCATCAAAGATTTCAGTTTGTATTTCAATTGAATTGTTTACATTAAATGTCACATTAAAAGTGACCTGATTTGATGATGATCTGACATAATCTCGTGCAGCAGACAGTCCAGTAGACAAAGTGAGTCCCAAATGAAATAATTCCCCACATAGACTGCTTTTTACTAGACTAGAACAGTTTTGTTTAGGGTGCTATTTGGGATCCATAAAGTGTATTAGGCCACAAAAAAACAGACCTTTCACCTGTTAACTAAGACCCGATCTACTACCACTAATACCCAATCCACAATCGCTAACACCAGATCTACTACCACTAACACTCGATCTACCACTAACACCCGATCTACTATCATTAACACCCGATCAACTACCAATAACACCAGATCTACTACCACTAACACCCGATCTACTACCACTAACACCCGATCTACTATCATTAACACCCGATCTACTACCACTAACACCCGATCTACTACCACTAACACCTGATCTACTACCACTAACAC
>JACXGJ010010661.1:0-21414 GCA_016801105.1 Esox niger
GGGGGGGGGGGGGGGGGGGGGGGGGCTTGGTATTTGTGTGCGCAGAATGCTGTTGGGGAAGTCTCCATTTTGAAGTAGTCACTTTACGAGTACACCTAATTGGCTGATCCGGCCAGGTAGTTCCGAATTCTCACGCAGTTGAATGAATAAAAAGCGGCAGAAGCCCTTAATGGCGATGGCCTGAAATACTTCACGTTTGCTTTGTCTATTAATCTCTATGGATCTTACCCACGTCTACTCTGCTATTGGCTGCTCAGATCCTATCACAGACCACTCAGAAAATGTAATATGTAATTATTTGGTCTCACAACATACATTTGATATTACATCATTTAATTTTAATACAGCAGGTGGGCCTTTCTACATGTAAAATATTTTTCTGACACAACATGAAGTGTTATATGTTGATTAGACCTGTTGCCTTTTTTATGTACTGTATTGTTAATGTCTTATGCTCACCCATGTCTGTATTTAATCAGATTTTGCTTCAATAAAGAAAAACATACTACTGTTGCACAACATAATTCTGATTTCTTCCATTGCTTTTTTTGAGTTCTGGGATCACAGCACCCGTATACGGTGATTATGGAGACCGTTAGATTGAATCCCAGTCTGCAGTGACTCCCCACCATGATAGATAGTGGGGCGGCTGGATTAGTGCAACCACTCAAATTCAAAGAGCTAATAGCCACTGACCATCCTACAGTACAGAATACTCTGGGGCAGCAGGGCAGTTTCATGGTCAGGAGTGTTTGTCTGGTAAACCAAAGGTCGCCGAGTCGAATCCCAAAACTGACACGGTCAAAACCCTGTAGCTATGTGACTAAGCAGGCAGTGAACCCAAACATTGCCTGGTAATTTCTGTAAATGTTAGCGTAGTTACCTGGAAAATCGCCCAATAAATTAGAGTAAAACAAGTTTATCTTAAGACCGTGTTATAACCTATAGGTTTTCTGGAGGAAAGAAAGACAGCCTGTGAAGCAATTTCCCCTTCAGTAGTCCTACACTCGTTCACATTTACTGGATTAGTTCAACAGCGCAAAAGAACCTGCATAGTTTCTCTTCCGCCTAAGTACTTTCAGTTATTTTACCAAATACGTTTTTACAGCAACAACCTGGAGCATAGTTATGCGGGGAGGGAAAAAACGGTCCAATTGAAACACCCCTACGTCTACGATCAATGCCAAGATCATAAGACAGATGTGTAATCGTTTTCATCTCTTACTGGCAACTATGTACCACATTTGCTACTGACTGGGAGTAGTTTGACTAACAGTAAATTACTGAACCATGAACCCTAAATCATCTATTCATTGCACCCAGCAAATTGGTCTACGAAGCAATGTCTCTGATCGGATTTGTCGTAAACAGATCTAGTTAACTAATTTGTTAAGTATGACTGACTAACGAGCTGGGTGCATTTGGGATTAAGATTTGTCACCTTCAGGATTCTGCCTGGCTACTGGTCAGAGGCACTAAGCACTGGACTACCCAGTTTCATGAAGAGAATGAGTCAGTACTTCAATTCTGGCTTGAAAGTTAGTTGGACACTAACATGGGTAATTTCAACTAAACAATTGAGACAAAATTGTTTTTGTGGAAGGATTGCTAAGGAATCATTCAGTGAAATTTGTTAAATTAGTTGACCTTTGTCAACAGTGAAGTTACACCCATAGGTCTAAATGTGCAACAAAGTCAGGGGTGTATTTGAAACAAAGACTTAGGGTATCTCTATGTCCAAGCTACATTTAAATAAGTGCTATTTTGGGACACCTCCACTTGGAGTAGATACAAGACCTACCCAGATTTGGAACGAGATTCCATCCACAAGTTGTGAAACCGCATCTTTAAAAGCTAGAGCTCATTCTTGCTAAAGCACTACGCTGTCAGATTAAGAGCACAATATTTGTTCCTATCCAAAGTCCACCTGGTTGTGTTGCTGATCTAGATGATTCTGCCTGAAAACACTAGTCAATCAGCTGAACTTTTGAAAGTTTAAATATCCTGATGCTTGACATGGTCTTAAGGTCAACCATGTCTACAATCAAGAAAAGCCCTTAAATCACCCAGAGTAACACCAAGGAAGGCTCCACTTGAAAAATGCTGTGTTAAAGCTGCATTTAACAGCCTACGCTCCCAACAATATGGACCAGTTCTACTGAACACATGTTCACAATACCAAATGGTTGCCTGGAATTTTACACAAAATATGCACTTGTCATCAGCTAGCCTAATGTCAGCATAATATATTTAACCTGGAGCTCCTGTCAATTAACCTCAACTGCACATTCAGTATTGCCATTTGCCTTCATAGCACATCTATACATGACATTTGATACTTGTGAATGTTTTGCCCTCATCTATTTGGACTTCTGGTTAGATGGTAACCGCATTTCATTGTACTGTACTTGTTCAATGACAAAGTTGAATCTGATCTAGAAGGCATGCAATAAACAAACCCAACAGGGTTTCCAAGCCAGTCACATGACTCAACCAAGGGACACTCAAATTTAACTGCAGCATACATTTTAAGACAGCATCTTCATCAAAGTAGTCAAACCACCTGCCCAATTGTACAACAAACAATCACATTACTTTGGAACACTTTTCATCAGACAGATTTGACAAGCAAGGAGGCAAACTCATTCGATCAGGTTGGAATAAATTTATTTGATCTGTCTGTAAACAAGGTGATAAATCAATGTATGGCATTTCTTGGTTTATGCATATGAAATCTGATGTGTTAAGATACTGTATCCCAGATATAAGAAAAGGGAAAAATGAAATGAAAAAAAAGAAATCAGCAAGTAAGATTTCAATCAGTACACAAATCCCACAAGGCCTGAACATTGGAGCAGAGGCTAATTTGCTAAAAAAGTGCCAATTAAATGACTCCCTACTAGGCAGCGGTCAAAATCCACCACACAATAGCAACAGATTTCCTCTCTACATTATGGCACAGGATGTACAGGTTCGTATAAGTTTCCACAGGACAACTAGTGTTCTTATTCCAACCAATCCCATCTCCTGTTAAATTGAGTGTCAAATTTACTTATTTTTTAAGTTCTTTTCAATTGGACATTACATTTAGTACTGAGCTTGAACAGACAGTTTTGATACCACATCTTTGTTGATGACTAGATAACAAGGCAATTCATTCCACAGTTTAGTTTTTTTCCCCCCACACAGCATAGGTTTACAAATGCAGTAATTCATAAAAAAAAACTAATGAAACTGTTAGGAGAACGCAACTGCCGCTGACCTCCCAACAGCTTCATATAGTGTCATGTGATCGTGTTATGTTAGTGTTGTTTTGCCTTCAGTAGATAAACCAGGCTAGCAGTCGTCCTTCAATGATTTAGAGCAATTGTATACATACCCAAGCTGTGACTAAAATTGGTCCTATGAAAAAAGAAAGAAAATCAAAGGGACACTCCTGATGGGTATTACGCTGGGATATCTACTGTCCAAAATGGCAGCCTTTAAAAAAAAAAAAAAAAAAGGAAATATATTACAGGAGCCAGCAAACAACAGATTAAGTGCCTGAGCCATAGTAACGATGGAATGTCCATGACGGTTGACTGGTAGTCAGGGTGTGGGAGGAGCGTCTATCTGCATCAACAACACTGATTTTGCCATGATACCAAAACAAACTGCCTGTCAGGACTGCATCCAAGCACAACTCCTCACCCCCAACCCCCGAAACCCAGAGTAACAGGGTCTGGAGGGGGCCATGTAGGAAGGTAAGGTGTAGTGGGTGGCGGTTAATAGCGGGGCACCCCTATACACTGACAGAGCGTCACCTATAACAGTGGGAGGCGGGGACTTTTGGCAGGAGTTACAGGGCACACCGCGTGGGGGTGGGGGGGGGCACAGGGAACAACAGCTTCAGTAGGCTCAGAGATATGCATGCAGCTCCCCCTCCCAGACATGCTCTAGATAAGGAAGACAATATGAGCTTGGTTACAGCTCAAGTGCTCCACAAGGCATCTGGGCTGCTCACGGGTCAGGACCGCTGCCGGGGCGCCGACGGTCAATCTCAAGTTGATTAATTTAGGTTTCCTTCACTTTGTTACTGGAGTTTTCGCTGAGCGCAGGCCAGAATGGTGCAGGTCTTTTATACAAGTACAGATTCGTCACAATGTCCTGTTAACAACATGCTCATCTTTAACTACGGTGTGACAGTAGTGCTAAAACGGGACAGAGAACATAGTGTATTTATAATGACTGGGTACATGGAGAGCGAGAGAGAGAAAAGAGGATAAAACAAAGAGTAGTGGGGGGGGGACAAAAACAGGAGGGGCAGGGGGAAGCAACTACCAACTAGAACTGGAAGTATTGTGAAACGCAAAAAGGTGGCGAGGTTGAGCTGCTAGGTGGCTGGGCAGAGACGGTCTTAGTATCCAGACTTCCTCAGGTACTCAGCCATTGTATACGCTTTCTTGTTGAGCTGCCCGCCGTGGACACCTTCCTTCCCCATGACTAAAACCAACGCTGGAGTGCACAGGGGGGGGAAACAAGAACACAAATGAAAAGACATGGTGATGAAAAAACACCCCTTTAACACAGGGCTGCATTGTCAACCACAGGATTTGAGCCCTATATGTCCCTGCGCTGCTATAAACACTGTCACAGGACTTATTTTACACAGGAGTGCTTCAAGGGAAGATTCTTAAGAGCAATTTCTTTAACGTTTTGCATTCATCCATTAGTTCTCCTCCCTCAACTACCACATTTATCCTAAGACTAAATTAGAACCCTGAATCCCTCAAGTATTTTGCCATTGAGTAAGCCTTCTTATTCAATCCGCCTCCATGGACCCCTTCTTTGCCCATTACAAGAACCAAGACTGAAAGAAAAGAGACAGAGGGGAAATTTAGAGAAAATGTCAGGTTACAACATTTAAAGTAAATGGAGCAGTGACACAAGCACAAGGACAGGGAGAGTTAGTATGAACGAAAACAGAAGCTCCACCAGGGGCTCAACTCAAAGACAAACAGGCAAGCATTCATTTTCTTGAGGCTGCCGACGTTAAACTTGGTGAAGAATACATGCAAAGATGTCAACGGTTTAAGCGCTGACAAGTTCCCCAAAAAATAATCCCAGGCATGCAGTAAAACAGCCACATGCCATCTATCCTAACCCCCCAAACTGGTAAGCAGCCTGTCTGAATCATCAACTCAGGTAACCAAAAGCCCATAAATGGTGTCTTTACACAGTCAAAGGCTGTAACTACAAAAAAGTAACAACGCTCAGTTCTAAACTGGCGTTTAAAGCTTAAAAATCAAAAGTCCCACCAGAGACCAAAGCCTGATCCAAGCCTTCCCTCTCCCACCCATCCAACTTAAGGACTACAGGCCACACGGCTCACTGGCAGCAAGGTGGAACAGGAAAGTAAATGCACAGACACAGACAAAGCACGCGTGCAGTCAGCACAGCAACTGGTACCTCTCCTCAATACATAGGACTGTCGGCAAAAGAATATGAGCAGCCAGAAAGAACATGTCTGGCTGACAGACTAACTCCTATACACGTTAAGGGCCTAACTTGACACAGCCATTACCCGCAGAGGGGGACAGGGGTAATGCATGCAATTTTAAAGAGGGGGGAGGAAGACTGGAAGGAAGAACTATAAAGAACAGGTTGCCCTGCAACAAAACAGCCTCATGTGTTTTGGAAACAGGGGATTCATGGACTTCAAGCAGCTTTGGGTGTGAGAGAATCAGGACCATTAAGGCAAAATGAATAATGGCACAACTCTGGCATTTCGTGTGTCCCCCCCCCACTAATTTCAGTAGACTATTTGACTAA
Source organism: Esox niger (assembly GCA_016801105.1). Lineage (NCBI taxonomy): Eukaryota > Metazoa > Chordata > Actinopteri > Esociformes > Esocidae > Esox > Esox niger. The sequence goes on from JACXGJ010010661.1 coordinate 5,812, forward strand.
CAAGCAGTTTTAAACATTGGTCACGAATAAGCCTGGGGAAAAACTAATATTACATTCAAAACTGATTATACTGGCGGTAGTTTACAGTTTAACATTCACTTCAACTATCCCCCACTAGCATAGATAAATGTTTAGCACTTCCCCCACCTCCAAAATGTCCCCAACCACATGAACTCGGGTTAATGAACAGAGATAATGTGCTAACATTAAAACATACATGAAACTATTAGCAATCAATCCCTTCTAAAAATCACATTATGCCACCTGCTATTTTAAGTTTACCTTAAGTTTCCTGGCTTTATTTGAGTCTGCCCCATACAGGTACATTAACATATTGAGGAAAGGTGAACATCCACAGGTTGTGCATGCACAGCAAACTACAACTACCAGGCTGAACCAGGGCACTCCTTAAAGCTGCACAGCACATACAGCGTTAGACGCCCTACGCGAGCGGCCGAGGCGCAGGGCGGGAATTACCTTTGCCGGCTTTGCCTATGGAAACATTGTATGTGGGCTCCCCTCCTTGACTCTTTGTCCTGATGTCCATTGTCCAGTCCCCCTCGGAGTGGAGGCTGTCTCTGATGACAGAGCACTTCTTTTGGCCTAGGGTCAGCCCGCCGCAGAAGAAACCTTCTCGGTCTTTTCCTACGACGACGTCGATTTCGTCAACCTATGGACAGGCAATGAGGGGCAACTGTCAGTTCCATTCCATATGAGAGCGCGTACACTTGTTCATTTCTGCTGCCAACAAGTAGACGTGACAGCTTAGTTACGTCTACTTGTCTAAAACATGGGAATCAAAGCTGGGTGAAGAATACCCAATGTTACCGCTGCTGAGTTATGACAACGTTGACGTATTCAAAAAAGGTTTGGGAATAAGTGCATACTTTAATAAGCATTGCAGTTCACGTTTTGGCCTGCCAGCCAGAAGTGAACACATGCACAACAGCTTTTCATAGGGCAGCCACACTCTTCACATGGCTTCTTGAATGTTTATAAGCCATAATACCTACAATGCTTCCAAACCTCTCTGGCTAAAAAATGACAACTCAATCTTCTCACTTGGTTAAAAAAACATTTGCTGGCATTGACAGTAGCTTCTGTTGCATAGCAAGTAAGATTTAGTATAAAATCAAGGCTATAACCATAAAATTAATGAAAGTTTTAAACTGAGAAGAGCACACAAAGGCGTCGACCCTCAAACAGAAGAACCACACAACAGACCCCTTCCTTCCGGGAAGAAAAAGTTAAAAGGAATTTGGTCAGTCGATGTAGACAGCTAGCAAGTATTTCGACAACTACCAAGAGCCACGTTCATGGCTGGTGGCATTATTCGGTCAAGATGAAGTTACATTTCACCAATAATACCATGTTGTGCTTTTAATTCTGCATTCCTCATTTCAAATTTTAGAAAATCCGACCGAGAAGCATGTCGTTAGTACAGTATCTAGCTGGCCTCCTCGTGGAAGTCCGGCTAACAGGAGCTGGAGAAAGCCTGTCCAAAAGCTTTACAGCAAGACAACTGACAGCTCGGCTAGAACCTGTACAATTTTCTTATACGCTAGCAGAGTTAAGTGCCAACTCATTCAATTCACAGCTCCGACAATGTCCCCAGGCCAGTGTGTCTGAATGCTAACGGTTAGCTGTCCAACCATAGCTCAGCAAAGAAATCTGGTACTGAAAAACTCACAAAAGGTACCCAATACAAAACCGCACTAGGTTTCTTGTGGAATATCCTGCCGCAGTACCACATTAGCCCGATGGATAACGAAGGTAACAGTCGTTTGCTATGTCATGATTGATAGTTGTCGAGCTAGAATACACGAAGCTAAGAATCAGAAAGCGACAAATTGCACGCGCGTGGATGCACATGCTGGATTTGACAGCCAAGTAACCTTTGTTACTTGAATAGTTCATTTCCATACTTGGGAGTTCCATAGCTAACAAAATGGACGTCTCGTGGATGATGGAAATTAATGTAATTCATGAAATAAACATGCGGGCAAATTGTGGGGTAACTACGTTATTGTCTAAGGACAATTTTACATCGAGGTGGTGCATAACTTAGATTCCCATTATAGCGTAGACTGAGAAGGTAAAAAAATGAATAAAAGCAAGGAGTGGAGGCGCCATCTTGGGAAATCAGAAGGGGTGGCAGGCGCGGGCCTGATTCACAGACGCATCTACGAAGTCCGCGGAGTGTACAAAGCAAAATGTGCATTTAACTTGTCTACTCTAATGAGCCACCAACATTCCGTAATAATTTGCGCCAGGATGTCCGGCCCGATCGTCATGTAATGCTTCATTCGCACCGCCACTCCTCCAAAACCAAAGCCCGCATTGCCGGCTAAACTAACAGGGAAAAGCTGCATTTCTCCGGAAACAACGTGAAAATACTTTGTAATACTGTACTTTCCGAAATCCAGCATTTGAATGTTAGTAATGGTCTATTAATCTAACACGTTGACGGCAAAACAGCCACGTTATAAATGTATTGGTAACTATTCCGTTAGCACAACGTGTTAGCCAGCTAGTTAGCCGGGTAGCTAACAATGTTCCAGTGTTACGTTTAACTAATGTTAAGGAAAATATACATATCAGAAATCCAATACTGTTGTGGTCCTGAACAGATTCACCCATATTTCAAACAGACAAATCCGCATCTTCACAGGTCTCTACCGAAGCACAACGGATAACATGTGTGCTAGTTAGCTAGTACATACAGCCTGGCTCATCATTCCATTCAGTCTGGGGCTTCCCCCAGGCAAGGCCTAATTCACCCATTCAATGGGACAACAGTATTAAACAGCGGCATTACAGTTTGTAAGAGAAAACGTCTTTAAATTATTCAACCGTGTCCTTACCGCAATGTTAGCAAATGTACCGCCGGGAAACGATGCCCAGACATATTTTGCGTCTGTATACCCAACAATGGCGGAGTCCTGGCAGCTGCCATCGGCCATCAGGTTATCCACGTAGCCTTGCCAGGACATACTTGCGTATTAGTTCAAATGTGGAAATATCGTAAAAAATATATGCCACGGGTAATATCGATCAAAACTGAGGTTTCTGTAAGCTGTTTTGGTGATTCTAGAGTCCAACAATTCCCCAGCTCCGTTACGTCCCCGCTTTCTTCTGGGTATGGACAGAGAAGAGAAGCCACTGCAATCCGGCAGCGTTTGGGTGTAGTCCTTAAATAAATCACTCCGCGCAGTCGTTGTTAGGCTGAACTTCATAGACATTTCTTGGTTGTCGCGGATGAATAAAATAAGTGTTAGAGATCGAAATAATTATTTGTACTGTGAGTGGCTGACTATTCTATTACATTCTAAATTGCTTTAAATTTATCGCTTGAAAGTCAATGCTGTGCAGTAATTAGCACATGCAGTATGTTTTAAAATCCGTTGATAGACTCCCTTTGTCGTATGACGTATGCATACAAAGTCATTTTCCCGCCACGATGTAGTTATGCGGGTATGAATCAAAACGACGAAGTGTCGGTGTTTAATATTCTTTTCAATTGCTGATAACATTATTTGATTCCAGTGGGATGTTTTGATGATGTGGACATTGAACTATTTCAGTCATTTTTTTCTGCGTTACATTATATTTCTATAGTTTGTAACACTTATTTAGCGTAATAATAAATTGTCATACAATACATTTAAAGTAATTTTGTATGACAATTTAAGACAATTTTTTTGTCTCGTCCTACGGCACTCTCTGCACCACTTTGATCTTAGAAAATGAGGGTTACCATGTTCGGCAACATTTTATGTATGTTTCAGTCCAACTAGAATAAGTTATTTTAACAGGCCAGTTGGAAGCTAACCATAAAAAACATAGCCAATGTAATAAAGACACTGCTGGTTTACTTATGTAAGTAAGATTGTACGTATTGGAGTAGTTAATGGATTTTATACATACAACGGTATAATGCATATCATATATAATGTGCTGCGCCCGTTTAACCCGTAGCAGATCTGTTCACATATGAGCAATCATATAGGCTGTGAGAAAGGCCAGATGTGAAACAATCTAATGTGATTGGTCAGGAGACCATTTATTGGGAAAATTGTCATGATTAGGTTGCCTGTTTAATGCAACTATATGGTGAGAAAGTAATAAACAGGAAAACTTCTTTCTGTTCTTGCCCCAAATCTTAATGACATCTTTACTGTGTTCATACAGGCAGCCCAATACAAACCCCCAAACAAAAAATAAATATTTTGGTATTTTGACTTATCCAATCAGCTCTTTTCACACAATGTTTTTCAGAGCTAATCTATTTGACTAAAAGACCAATTAGTGAACAAAAATATCAGAACTAGGCCGTCTGTGTAAACAAAGCCCTTGTTACTCATTGTCAAGTTGGTGATAGAACAACCAAGCTAATCTCTTGCTTCCTTCATTCACTAGTACTGGGGGTCGTGTATGCGCCGTAGTGCTAGTCACTCATGTGGTATGATGACTGTGGTCCATTTTCCCAACAGTTATCCTGTGGTAAAAAGCTGATGTGAAAGATCTGATTTGATTGGTCAAAATGCCAATTAAGAGGGAGGGGGAATATTATGTTTAAATGCAGCCTTGGACAACCTTGTGTCTCAATTGAAAAAGGCAGGGCAATATTCCAGATTGCTCTTTGGAATGACTCACATTAACCTGGAAGTAGGCAGCCTATATTACCACCGAGGGGTATAATGTGAACATTGTTATTATATTTGTTTTATTTTCATATATTAAACACTTGGCCCTCCTTTGTCCTCACATTAGCAATTGCCACTGTTAGAGTTACAACCCAGGATTCCCTTGTTGAATTCCTCTAATCCTTAACACTGACAAAGAATGTTTAATTGTAATTAGTTGTAATGCAACATTTTATTTAGGTAATCTTTTTGTCATTTTTTCATAAACTGTTCTTCTACTGTATGAACACAGGACTTGAATGTTGACCCATGAGCTCCATGTGATATGTTCAGATGTGTTCTTTGTCCTTTGAATAAGTTAAATAATCAGTTATGCAGCTGTCTTTCTTTTTTCAGAATGGTGTAAAGGAACATTGTCATGTATTAATTGTTTCTTCCCACCAAACTCAGTTGAGTATTTTAGACCAGAACACTTGGAATTTCACCTTGCCTTATCTGTTTGGTGTCTAATGGCAATTGTAAAGAAGGTGGACTTCACAGGAACTTTGTTGGAAAGCTGTACAGCCACACCCTATCTCCTCACTGTTTAGTTAGTTACCGGACAGACGTTTGTTTCGTTGGGGTACTTTGACCAACTTATTGAATGAGTCAGTCGGCCAATGAGTCATGAGCATAAAGCTAAACCACGTCTTTTTCTTAAAGAGGAAATAACGTTGAAGTAGCAAATCCAGATAGGATTACTCACTAAAACATCATAGCAACCCCTCTAGGGTCATTCTTGGAAAAATGTCATTTTCTACAGCCGTGGTCAAACCTGTTTGGTGACCAGCTGTATGTGTGTAAACATACGGTAGAGTCCAGGGGATAGATGCACCACAGTTACCATACCGGTTATGGCATCTGGGCCCAGGGAACTCTATCATTTGTTGGTGGACTATTACAGTTTTTCACAGACCCAGTAAGACTGAGTGACAGATGTACCATTTTACAAAGTTCCAAAAGTAAGACTGTTCACCCCAACCTGGATGCGCTATTCACCAGTATTCAGAAGCATTTCTGTTCATAGCTTTTTATAGCTGCTAACTCTCAAAACGATTAACACAATTCTTAAAACTCACGCCATATTGAAGAAACCCCAGACTTCTCACACAAAACTAGACATTGTTTTAAAACCATATTATCTAGCATATAAAGGAAACTTGGAAGCACACGATGCATTTGAAAACTATTATTAAAATGTTTTAATGAATTTGTAAACATGTGTTTTAAAATAGGTATGGAGTTATAGTAATAAAAAACAATATTTATTCTGCCTCAGCCTTCTGTATCTCACCTGGGCCATAGATTTTCACCTGGACCTTGCATGATTTCTGAGACAGATGAAATAGCTGTTGTGAACGTGGTTGTGTAAAACAACTGCATACGTTTAGAGAAATCCAGTAAAGAAAAATATTTAGACAATGGAATTTTTACAATGTATACAGACAGTCACATTTATAGACCCGAAATCTGGGTAAAAATGCCGAGGCTAAGGCAGCATTAACCTATATTTTTGTGAGTACAATAACATGCATAATAATTCAATACCTTTAAAGGCTAAATTTAAAGTATTGGTACAGTCAAACCACAGTTTCTATAAAAATAAACATATTTCATATCTCACTCTTAGACAATGAGAGGTAACAGATTTCACACCGCTGGGTTTCAATCTAGCTACCCCCTAGTCCAGTATTCCTCAACCCTGCTCCTGGGCCACCCCCATGCCCTGCATGTTTTAGATCTCTCCGTGCTCTGTCACTCCTGATTCAAATGATCTGCTCATTATCAAGTCCTTCATGAGCTACATTAGGTATGTTAGGGCAGGGAGACATCTAAAACATGCAGGGTAGGGGGGCGACCAGGAGCAAAGTTGAGAAACACTGCTCTAGTCAGAGGCTCTGGCCGCTTGGATACACAACGTCTCATATAATAGAGATGAGACAGTAGTTTGCTTCCTACAACTGTCCAATGCATAGAGATTACAAAGATGACCCCCTGCTGTTTATGCCCAAGGCAGGGTCTGCCAAATCTCAGGCTAATTTGGCCAGGATTAATCCCTATAATCTACATGGTCTTTATGTTTCCCATTTGTGCAAATACAGGGGTAGAGTATCTCAATTGTTTTGTCTTTTCAATGTCTAGTGTTGACTTTGAGTACACTCAGCAAGTTGACAGACAGGATTTTGTTAATGGGGGTGGATTTCACATTCTGTTGAACACAATGTCCAAAAGAGTCAACTGCACTTAATGCAGCAGAAACACACCTTTTCACCATTTCGGGGACACATTATCAAATGAGGGGATGTGTCTCTCTGACAGGTATATGCCATAATCTGACAGTTGGTGTCTTGTTCATTTTAAGATAAAAAACAAAGGCTGTAACAGATTTGTAAAAGACTGTCTTACGATGTCAATAGGTCAATCACATTTTTTATATCAAGTAATGTTTAGATCAGCAGTGTGTTTATAGATACACAACCTGAACCCCCAAAATGCAAGCAACAACAAGAATGAATGCACAGTGACAAAGAAACCCAACCCTAGTTGGGTTGGAGATGAGAAGTGGTCTCTTCTGGCTGTGTCGGGTGAAGATTATAAGAGTACATCAGTGTTTCTGCCTGTTCAGATGACCAGTGGGCCAGTAAATACAGGTGGTCTGTGCCCAGAGTCTTTAGGCAGAATCCAGATCAGCTGGACAACCAGGTGGACAAGGACAGGGACAACCAGACTGGCTGTGGGCAGTGACAGCAGGAATCATCATCAGGCAACAACTAGATCTGCCACACTACCAAGACTTCTCAAAAGTGCCTACAAAGTAAAACCAACCGCCTCTGCGTTTGGGTTTGACATTCCAATAATTTCCCCAAAAGTCTGGAAAAATCTGAAGGGAGTTTGTTGAATTTTCTAATGACTTGGCTTGAATGATTGTGAATACACTGGAAGGTAGATAAATTAATCCTATATTTATCCTCTGTCTCTGTCAGAGAAGATTTTCAAGGTCCCCATCATTTATGAGGTTTAGTGATATTAGCCATTATTGAACGTTCCCTCAGCTATTCCAGAGCAGTTCATAAAAAACAACAAAGGGGTATTGGGCAAAGAAAGTGAGCATCGCATCCAACCCCTGACTTCCTGACCCTCTGACCCCATGTCATAGCCACTGAAAATCCATTAAATAGGAGTTAAAGATTTGGAATCACATGTCACAGGAGTCGCATGTCTCAAGGATCTAATACAACAACAACCAGGTCATATTTGTCTTTTACTCCATGATCCAAGTACAAGGCAAAATTCGGGCCATTTTCAGCAAACCGTGCACTCTTTCTATTTCTCTCCCACCAGCGGCGTCGTAAGGCCTGGGCGTCCAGGACTATGGCCCCGGATCTTTTAAGAATACTCCCAGATCTCAAATTGACGCCCCCCCCCCCCAAAAAAAAAATGTGCCTCATATCTATTCATCTATCATTCTGATTGTGCATCATGACAATGTAGATGTGTAGGCCGCTGGCAGGTACCTTGAAACGTTCCTATTGTACATTCAAAACCCTATACTTCCTGTCCCAGAGGGTTGGGGGATTATGATCCCTGCAACGCCTCTCATTCTCCCCCTCTCTCTCCCCCCTCTCCCCCGTTACAGTGCTCTCCTGCTTACCCTCACCGTCTGCATCAACTTCACACTACTAATAACGGTAATTATAGATCAAATAGCCTGCCAATAAAAGGAGCCTTACAGATCTCAGCACGTCCATTTGCAGCCCAGACAGCAAGACAGGCTGTTTATTGTCTGTCCAAACCCTGCGGATTGTGCCAGCAAAGCCATTGAGGCGGTTAATGACTGCAATGTCAAAGGCACGACACACGCGACACATGATCAAGCATATACAGTCCTTCCTGCTTGAAGGGGGCCATGTTGAGATTTTTCTAGCGCTCTAGAGGGTCAGGGAAACCAATAGGTGGGGTTTTCCACAAGCAGTCTATTGGTTGTTCAGTTTAAATTAACAACCAGGTTCGTCCACTGCGTTTAAATTAACGTCCATTTCTGAATATGTTCTGCTGTTTTGGCCAATCCCATTATGTGAAAATACCTTATGTGATAAAAAGAAACATTTGTAAATAAAAATGGGAATTGGGCTGCTTGTGTAAATGACAAGACCTCCTGCACATTGACTCAGAAGCTAATACCATTGTTTGTTTATTCACTTCAATTAAGTATGGCAATATTTCTGGTTTATTCTCAGTTCATTTTATGAAATGTTAATTTAGAGACACGTGTCGCTATACTTTGTCCATAAATCATAACATAACAAATTTAGGTTAAATAGTAGTATTTATTACGTACTTGCAAAGTGTCTGTTCATATTGGTCATTACTGTAACACTGATCAGTTGGAAAATAGTTTTATTTACCCATGATCTTCTTTTCACACATTAAAGATCCTTAAGTGATCCAAGAGGACATTTTGTGAAAGCAACACCGAATAACTCTAGTCAAATATTAGGTGTGTTTGAGTGACCAGGGTATGGATGGCCTCACAGTGTCCAAGGGATGTCCAGGTAACATCCATCCACAGGCTTGACCCCTAAACAGTTCATTTCCTTCACACCTCCAATTCACTGCTGAGTTTTGTTTGACAAGTGTGTTTTACAGGGACAGTGTCAATTCGGTGTCAATTGCGTTCAGTTAATGATCTACCACACAGCCAGGCGTAAACATACAGTAGATCAATGTGCTGTTAGTGCTGTCGAAGACACTGTACCAGACACTCCAGAAGTCAAATGTTGCACCTGGCTCCAACCAGTTGTTTTGCAAGTCAAATGAATTATAAATAATAGCCTCTGTGCACTTTAATGCCAGTCCAGCTTGCTTCAGCCACACAGTATCATATTGGAGGCCTGATGGGGCACAGAGATATGCAAGAGTGGGCATTGTGAGGTCAATCATTTGATTTTCATTAGGAAGCAGGAAATGCAAATTTGTTGTTTACTTGAGGTTCTTAATGGCTTCAAAAATGCATAATTTCCATTTAATACATACATGACCAAAGCATCAATGCACTAAATACTAAAGTTAACATATCCTTGTTTAAAGATTAATTTTTCATAGATATTTCTGTGTTTTGATATGGAGTTATTGGTTTTACATAGCTTTCCCAAAATAATTACAGACAATAATTTGATATTACAATGGAGGTACCTTCAGTGTCATTGTCCACAAAAGTATATTCTACAAAATGTACATAAAATGTGGAAAAAATAAAGTTATTTACTGCTTTGCCTATTTTGTATCCAAAATTTGGGAAAGAAAATGATCCGTCATTGTTCATTTTTCCACAGCGTATGTTTCCCCTTGGCACTGTAGACCAACCTATGGGTTTCCCAGAGCAAAACCCAAACCACCTTCTTGTTCCAGAGGCTCTGCTGAATTAAGAATGTATTTGTATTCGGAAGCGAACCTAATGAGGATTTCCCCCTAACTCTTTAGCTTCATTTTTGATTGATTTCATGACTTGTGTGCATCTTACAGCAAGACTAAACAAATCCACGTGTACCAGATTCAAACTGAATGGTCCTTTTTTCTCAAGTCAACATCCTGATTGTTTGTTGACTAATTATGCTTGTTTGTGATTACTCCTCGACAACTTTGTTGTAGAATTATGATAATTTGAATTTGTTAATTGAATGTCGGTGAATACAAGACAGTGAATACAATTGTTCTTTACACAGAGAGTTTTATGTAGTTTTATAAAGGCAAATAAAACATTAAAAATAAATTCATTAGGAGAAAGGTCTGGTGATGTCTGGACTTATTGACTGACGAAACATTAATTGCTGCCACAGCCCTTTAAACATACAAGTCTTAACCAAACATAGTTTTTTCACAGTTTGAACCGCAATCACATCTCTTCTCCTCACCTCACTGGCGTTCTCGATCAGAAGGTTTTGAGGAGGTGAGCAGATCAGAAACAGTGTGAAATTGAGAAAGGCATTGGTGAACTGGGACCTTTCCCTTTTGCAATGTTGCTGCTCACTGCTCAATGAAGACACCCAGTGGGCTGAAACGGAAACTGCATTTCAATTCGTTTTAAGGAAAACAATTCTTTGTAATGCACAGAATGTTTAATACTATAGTTGGATCACAAGCACTGCTAGGGTTGATCACTTGATTTTATTTGTGAGGAACCCATATAAAAGCTCAATAGTGACAGACTTGTTTATATGACACAATTTCTGTGAGGTTTTTGAAATTTGAGATTTCAGTTCAGACAGCACTGACTGATCAAGTGCCGCAAAATGTTAATGATCAAAACACATGCAATGCAGTGATCATTGACTTGTTGTTTTTCCCTTGTGGCAATAAAGACATTTACAACTTCTTTGTAAATCAAAGTTGTAAATGTCTTTACCAATAAGCTATTTGACCAAATCAAGGATGAACTACTGAACTAAGAACTGACAAAAATGTAACTGTTGAAGTACGATGGGGTGTGATATATGTACAAAATGCCATAGCTAAGCGCCCTTGTTATGCACGACATATCGCGGAGTGTCTGGACACAGCTTAATTGTGGTATACTGACAATAAACCACAACCTCCCCCTTATGAACTGGTAACCAACGCAATGACAGACTTAAATAGTGATGATGAGAATTCCTGCTGTCACTGCCAACAGCCCACCTGGTCATCCCTGTCCATGTACACCTGGTCACCCCTGTCCATGTACACCTGGTCGTCCCTGTCCATGTCCACCTGGTTGTCCCTGACAATGTCCACCTGATTGTCCCTGTTCATGTCAACCTGGTTTTCCCTGTCCATGTACACCTGGCTGTCCTTGCCCTCTTCCACCTGGTTCTCCATCTGATCTAAATTCTGCCTAAAGACTCTGGACACAGGCCACCTGTATTTACTGACCCACTGGTCATCTGAACAGGAAGAAACATTGATGTGACCCAAAATGTTAATTTACTCTTATAATCGTCACTCAGCACAACCAGAAGTGGACTGACCACCAAGATTCTGGCTCCTCTTCAGGTTCTGACCCTACCAGGGAGTTTTTCCAAGTCACTGTGAATCGTTTCTTGTTGTTGTTTTCTCTTTGGGGTTTCAGGCTGGGTATCTGGATAATCACTTTTTGAAAACAACATGTGAAAAGGGCTTTAAAAATGCGATGTCATGCAGTCTTGTGAACCACAGAAATTAGCCAATGAGCATTTAGGATCAGAAGCACCTGGTTTATAATATACAATATCTCATGTGTCTTATCACATGTGCCCTTTGTCCCTTAGGCTACATGTTCTCTGACACCCTAAGTCCTGTTTACATTTAACTGGGTTTAGTGTTAGGGTTAACTATGAGGTTGATCAAAACATTGTGATTGGTCAGAAATACAGAACCAATGTGCATCAACCAATCGCTGCGTGCCACATCATTGACTGTGTCTTCAACTGGAAAATTTACATTTCATTTGATGTGGTCAGCCAACACCTAAAATACCTACCCAATCATTGTAGGATTTGTTGAGCCTCAACGACATCTAAGGAGAGGAATGCGCCTAACAGCCACATTTAGACAGAAAGCTTTATTCTGATATTTCTTCCACTTACTGATATTTTCACATCAGATCTGGTGTCTTAACTAATCAGATGAGCTCTGAAAATATCCTGATTTTAAAGTGTCATATAAACGGGCCAATGATTGCTTTTGGGGTAGGCAGATGTGTTGATATTGACCTCTAACCTTTGGCTTAGCTGCCTAGCAAGCTTCAGACGGAAAATCGCCTCTAAGACATTCTAATCCCTACTGGGGCTCTCGAATAAGATATAAAGAACAACCGTAACACTCAGGATTTGTAATGTGATGAAAATACTTAAACAACATTATCAGATAATATTGTTAATCATGTCAGAGGTAATGTTTGAAAAGGATTAAATCCAAGGTTATAGATTGTACAAATAATCAAGGTAAGCAAGCAAGCAAGAAAGTTTATTTATACAGCTAAATTCATACATAGAAGCAATTCAATGTGCATTACAAAGAAAAAGAAAGAAATAGAAAAATACAATGGAATAAAAACAAATACCAGAATAAACATAATGAACAACAATAATATATCATAATAAGAAAAAATTGAAATATAATAAAAACAAAACAAAAACACATTTTTATGTCATCTTGTTTGTAGCATAGAGTAATTTAATAATTCAATTCTTACATATGCTGAACACACATATCCAGACTGAATCACTGCTGAAATGCCAAATTTAATATGCAAACTTCACTTAGAAACTCAAAATGTCCTAAGACACTCAAATGTAAAACTTTGAAAATATGTTTTGTATCATGCAGAAGAGGTTCACATTCTAGTCTGTAGTTTTTATCAGCTTTACCAAATGTTTGAGGGCTAGAGGTCAAATACTAGAATTTTGTTATTTATTTACCGAACTGGGTTTTGTGTTTTTTTGTAGAGTTATTTTTACTGTGTAGAAGAAAGTTTTCATTGACATTTTGTGTGAAAGCAATGAGAAATTAGATACTAAGAATACTGCTGTGCTCATTTAGATAATTATGGAGATCAACTTTTACTCGGATCTTAGCCAACAGGAATAATTATAAATCGTTAATTCATTTACAGTTTTTCACAATTGCTAATATGCTAAAACCAGTTTTATAAAATTAGGTACACAAAATAATTAAACTCAATCCCAGAAAGAGGACCATCTACTCCAACACGTGCACTATTCACCTGTTGTCACACAAATGTATCTTCCATTAGCACTTTTTTTTAACAAAATGTTACACGCAACTCTCTGTGTAAAGCACGATTGTCAACATGCAGTCACGTTGAAAACACTGCCATTCAGTAACAAATTTGACACCAAGTACAACCAAAACCAGTCCATTTCACTGTTGCATCAGTTGTCCAGACTTTCAGACCTGAAAATGGGCAACTTTCCCTCTTGTGTTCTTGAGCTAAATTTCAAGCGTTGGTGGAATATATTGCAAAACAACATTCTGAACAGATTTTCTGTAAACTTGTCCTATGGATTTTTCCTGAGTATAGTTTGTAGTTATAATTCACTGTCTATAATATTATTCATAGAGGAAAATCCATAGGACATTTCCAATACACCTTGGTGATTCATTAATGCCCTTTTGTAATAATCCTTCAAATCCTCTCGCCAGTCTTCAATTCATATTCTGTCATTTCAATGTCATTGTGTTCAATATCTTGGTGTGACTTTTCAAGGCAAAGTTTGATTTATACACCAGATAATATGGTTTTAAATACATTGTTGAATTTTGTGTGAGAAGTCTGGGGATTTATCATTTTTGTGTTAGGGAAAAACAAATAGCAAATTAGCCAAATTAGCTGGTCAGTTGTGCCATTTGTTACAGTAGACATTAATATTATTACTTGACATTTCCACAGTGAAAATACTCTTAACTTTGTTTATTACTTAACACTAATACAGCAAGATTGTAAACTTACCATTTAAGTGAGTGAAAATGCTCAAACCAATCTTTTTTGGGGGTTGGTGGTTCTCTGGACCTGTTCTCAGAAGTGAAAACACAAAGGGCAACATTACCGGGTAAAACTATTGGAACTGGATTAAACGCTTGTTCATTTCCAAGCCCAAGCAGGTGAACGATACATGAACTGGAACAAAGACATTAGACAATAAAAACTCAAAAAGCCAGAGGCTAAAAAGTCAGAGAACTAGTCTCACCAGACCCCATGTTTGAGTGATTTACTAGTACTGAAGAATGGTGACAACAGTAGGAAAGCATTCAACACATTCCTCAGTATATGTTGTCCTCGTTTGTTCTGCAACACCACCAGTTCTATGGGACAGGTTCTACCCACATTCCTCTTGGCTGAGTGTACACAGACCCATGCCAAATAGTTTTGGGTTGAAAATCTAAAATGCATGATTATTTCAAATCTTGCTATTTTTTATATTAATCGAACAAATGTGTTTTCCAAATGCATTTACAAATGTATGTTACACAGTGATATATATATACATACAGACAGGAAACTAATTAAAGGAAAAACCAACATGTAGTGTCTCAGTTAATTGTTGGGCCACAAGCCCCCAGAACAGCTTCAATGTGTCTTGACAGATTCTATGAGTCTCTTGAACTCTACTGGAGTGATGAAACACCGTTCCTCCTAAAAATATTCCCTCATTTGGTGTTTTGATGGTGGTGGTCAAGAGCGCTGTCCAAAATCACCCATAGGTGTTCAATGTGGTTGAGATCTGGTGTCTTTGAAGGCCGTAGAATATAAATCATTTCAATTTCATACTCATCAAAACATTCAGTGACCCCCTGTGACTTGGATGCATTGTCATCCAGGAAGAGACCAAATAACGTTCCCTCTAGAACAACAAATGGGATAGCACCATCCAGCATACAGCATGTTCACACATTTACCAGATATATTATTCAGCTGCCAATTCATAAGCTGTGAGGAAGGTTGTCAGAAAAAGCAGACAGAGTAAATGCATGGACAAAGTTATAATACTTCTAGTAAGCCTGACTTAAACACATGAATAATTATTAACAATGCTTTCACGTAATGAATGTTGGTAACATTACGGTTATATTATGAATAAAGACTTAAGCACAATAAAAGATCAATCACTAAAATTATTTACATGTATTTAGGCAAAAAGGCATAAGAAACCTGTGGCCTCCATTGTCCAGATGAGTTTAATCACTGTTATATAGTAAGGTTTTGAATTAGCCGAACACACCCTATCAAGGAAACAATTCCACACTCTGTCCTCCAGGTGGCAGCATCCTCCAGGTGGCAGCATCCTCCAGGTGGGTGCCGTTCTGTTGAGTCCTAAATGAGTGTGTCAGGTTCCACCTCCACCCTCTGGACATGGTTGGAGTAGCAGGGTGGAGGGTGGCA
>JACXGJ010010662.1:0-21412 GCA_016801105.1 Esox niger
TCATTGAAGCTGGTAAACTGGTCAACATGTATCTCTGTGATTTCATTGAAGCTGGTAAACTGGTCAACATGTATCTCTGTGATTTCATTGAAGCTGTTAAACTGGTCAACATGTATCTCTGTGATTTCATTGAAGCTGGTAAACTGGTCAACATGTATCTCTGTGATTTCATTGAAGCTGGTAAACTGGTCAACATGTACCTCTGTGATTTCATTGAAGCTGGTAAACTGGTCAACATGTATCTCTGTGATTTCATTGAAGCTGGTAAACTGGTCAACATGTATCTCTGTGATTTCATTGAAGCTGGTAAACTGGTCAACATGTATCTATGTGATTTCATTGATCAACTGGTCAACTTACAATTTTTCCTCGTTTGAATTCACTGAACCATGTTCCAGGAGACTCCTTTGGCCAGTTGGATATTCTCACCTGTTACGTGGAGAAGTCAGACAGTGAACACATCAACAAAATTACATTCCCTGTTACTTCTTTAAGATGCGGATAAAGACAGTAAAACACTGGCAGTGATAAAAAACAAGCTGTCTATTGTGCTATATCTATACATAACAATATAGATAAATATACAATTTGTAATGGACATACACCAGTGGACTTGCTGTCTGGGTAGATGCAGGTTTCTCCCCCAGCAGTGAAGTTACAGTAGACCTTGAAGGAATCTCCAGTACAGCCTTGGTTGGGATCAATCCAGTATTCACCTGGACATCACATCACACAGATTAGATAACCATCAACATGAAGCAGGGCTTCACCTAGAATATCTAGCATATCAAGTTCCAGCCATTACAAAAATTCCCTTCTGTAACTCGGCTGGAAAACACTGTCCGACTGGGTAATGTTTCCTGGCCGCTGTGCTGTAGATTTTCTTTCTCTTTGAATTGTAGTCCAGGCACATTTTAGACACATGCTGATGTAAAAAGACCTTCCCAAAACACATCTGATTTATTGATTGAGTAGGTCCCGGGGTTTTGTCACTGAGAGACAATGCTGTTGTGCTGTTCTGCCCTTACGGGAAGCTGTGTCGCATAGACCAGGGCCAAGTAAATGTTGTATTTACTCATAAATATTTAATATGCAATGTGTGTTGGGGCCTTTCTACAAGTTGGCCGCTTGCTTTATTGATAACCAGCTACTAATGTAACAGTGTGATGATGGTGATGACTACGATAAAGATGCAGATGATAATGATGCAGATGATGATGATTACGATAACAATGCAGATGATAATGATGCAGATGATAATGATGCAGATGCAGATGATTACGATAACAATGCAGATGATAATGATGCAGATGATAATGATGCAGATGCAGATGATTATGATAACAATGCAGATGATAATGATGCAGATGATGATGATTATGATAACGATGCAGTTGATAATGCTGCAGATGATAATGACGATAACAGTGACACAGATGATAATGATGTTAACGTGTTTTTGTGTCTCAGCCTGTCCTGCGTTTCATCAGGTCCAACCCAGGTGCAAAATAACCTCATTGTGACCATCCAGTGACACTGATTGGCCGAACCCACCGTCCGGGAAGTCTGGCTGGCTGAGGTGCAGGTCGTTGCAGGTCCTGGCAGGGTTGTCCTGCGTCCCCATGGGGAACTTCATCCTCTCTATGTCCTGCTTCAGGTTGTTCAGGGAGCCGAACACGTCCTCCATGCCCGCCGCTTCGTCCATGCCGTAGTCATCATTACCGGCCCCGGCATCGCCCTGTACATCGTCGTCCTCCACGTGACGTCTGTTCTTCCTGCTCGCCTGCTGGATGGGCAGCGGCTGGATGATGTCGCCAGGAGGGCCCTGGGAGGGTCAAAGTTCAAAGGTTAAAGGGCAGGGGGTCAGCCAATCAGATTCAGGCGAGACTAATAAAAATATACATAATTACTTACAGGGGGTCCAGGTGGTCCGATTACACCCGTGTCTCCCTTCTGACCAGCTCCACCCTACAGAACCACCGGGTTATACACGGATGACATTACACAAGGTTATGTACAGACGCCACACCCTAATGTGATCATCCGGCTGTTGTGTACGACAGAGAGACGATTCAATAAGTCTTAATTTGATTCAGTTACTCTTCAAATGAGCACAACTTACAGTTGATCCCTTGTTGCCCTTGGAGCCTGCTGGGCCCTACGGAGAGACAGGAGAGACAGGAGAGACAGAAGAGACAGAAGAGACAGGAGAGACAGAAGAGACAGGAGAGACAGAAGAGACAGGAGAGACAGAAGAGACACGAGAGACAGGAGAGACAGAAGAGACACGATAGACAGGAGAGACACGAGAGACAGGAGAGACAGAAGAGACAGGAGAGACAGAAGAGACACGAGAGACAGGAGAGACAGAAGAGACAGGAGAGACAGAAGAGACAGGAGAGACAGAAGAGACAGAAGAGACAGGAGAGACAGAAGAGACAGGAGAGACAGGAGAGACAGGAGAGACAGAAGAGACAGGAGAGACAGGAGAGACAGGAGAGACAGAAGAGACAGAACTGTGACCATGACTGCAGAGATTACAACAGGTTTTGACAAGGACATTAGCGGGAGAGAATCGATAAATGAATTTGAGAACATGATTTGAAAAAGAGATGAATGTGGACCAACTTACAGGAATACCAGGAGGGCCAGGAGGGCCAAGTGGACCAGGAGAACCCGGAACACCCTGCAAGATGTACCAAAAGAACACATCATAGGAACCTCCATCAGGGACGTCATATTACAGTCAATCTAGACTTAGTAAATATCAACACTGTACAGAGGCATGGTATAGTTGGAACAAATCGACAAACTTAACAGGGAGGTCACTAAATACATTCAAAGGGTTAAAGGGTTTAATGGCCTGATGGTGATTTATGTTTGTAAGATCCCCTTCTTAAACACTTGAATACATTATCGAATAATCTAGCAAGTAAATAAAGTGGAAACTTGTGAAACAACTTGGTAATGAACCGGTGTGCTACTCACAGCGTCTCCCTTGCCTCCAGCGGTTCCCTGGGGTCCGGGCAGGCCTCGGTCGCCCTTCTCTCCAAACTCACCAGGTGGTCCAATCAAACCAATGAGACCAGGGTGACCCTGGAGGACAGACACAGAGACAGGAATGGAACAAGAGGGAGGGTATGACAAAGAAACAGGGAGAGCAAGACAGAGAAAGCAGAGAATTGCAAATGAACTGTCAGACAGGGGGGTGTTGAGGCATCTGGATATACAATTGGGAAATTCTGCT
Source organism: Esox niger (assembly GCA_016801105.1). Taxonomy (NCBI): domain Eukaryota; kingdom Metazoa; phylum Chordata; class Actinopteri; order Esociformes; family Esocidae; genus Esox; species Esox niger. The sequence continues at coordinate 3,248 of JACXGJ010010662.1, forward strand.
CCAGGGGTTGTCGTGACCAATTAAATGACAATTAAACAGTTTGAAATGTTTCACTTTGCTAAAATGTAAATAAAACCTGTGATTAAGTTAAGCCAAATAACATTATGCTGATAAAATCAACAGGAGAAAATGCTAACAGTGATGAGGGAAATGAATTATTATTCAATGGTTTGACAATTGAACAATACTTAAAAGGAGCCATTTCTAAAACCAAGGTCTTTTCATCTGCAGGGGCCTATCCACTGTCTTAGTAACAGCCATTTAAAAGGATTGTTTTGTTATATATGGTCATATTTAACAGCAGAGATCCGCTCTAGCCCTTTCGATGTGCGTATGTGTTTGTGTGTTTATAGCTCTTGTTATATTTACCAGTGATGGTCTGCTTATGGGAAATGGAGCTGTAGCTAGACTTATAGCTAACCTCCTGGTAACCCTATTTTACAGCCCTGTCTGACTAAACTGTAAAATGTAACTCTAGCTTTAGCTTTAGCTAGAGTTAAATTTAATCGGCTAGCACGGTTTGACAAAATTGCTGCTTCAGCTAGAGTTAAAATAAATCTGCTATCACGATTTGACAAAACTGATGCTTCAGCTAGAGATAAAGAACACCAGCCAGCCATCTTCATGTTTGATAGGAATCAGTGATGATTAAAACTCATACATAATTACTTTGCACAGTTAATCACAAATAAAGTGTAGACTTTAAAATACAAAAAAGAGGGCAAGAGATATTGAGAGCTAGAGCATAAAAGACCAATCGAAAGAGTTACTTAGAATACTCCTTTATAACAAATAAGAGTATTCCTGTCTCACCTTTTCTCCTTTGCCACCTGGAGTTCCTTTCAAGCCAGCTAGGCCAGGGGGTCCCTGAAAGGAGAGAAAACCTACTCTCAGAAATATGTTTGTAGAGTACAGAATGCATAGAACCGTATCTCTAAGGAAAGGTTCTCACAGCATCAGCTGCTTTGCCTTCTAATGGCTACGTGGAAACATGGATATCTATGCAAGTACATGAAGTTGGTATTTTTATATGAGTCATTACCATTGGTCCAGGGGGTCCGTCCATTCCGGAAGCACCAGGAAGTCCTTGTTCACCCTGAACATATGTCGCAAGTTTATGACTTTATCCATCACATTACCAACCGACTGGCAAATCACACAATCGTAACATTTGAACTCAATTATCTATAACGTTATATAACAACTTACAGTGCCCTACAGTACTACTTTACCTAACCTTCAATAATGTATTGGTAATGTATAGAAACAGTCTATAGTAAAATTGCTACTAGATTATTTCGTTTCCTAGCCATTTACTGACACTCATACTAAAATGCATAATTTCCCTCACAACACTGATACTGCATTGTATAATGTATTGAAGATCATGCTTAGACAATTAACTCACAACAGGTCCAGGAATCCCACGCAGGCCATCAGGTCCGGCCTTCCCAGGGGGCCCCTGGGGTCCAACCGGGCCAGTCTTCCCATCAGCCCCTTCGGCTCCAGCTTCCCCCTGCAATAAACAATTACATGATTCCATGCCACCGTCTCTAGACATTCAAAACCACACAACCAACAATCAATACCCCTGTATCAATACCATCAGCCTCATCAGACTGGAGCTGGTTGCCAAACTTAAATTGAAATATGTTTAAGTTAGTTTGTGTGGCATATGATTCACTAAACAATTTCAATGCAAAAATACAATATTAAAACAACAATTCTGAAAGCCAAATTGCAAAAATAAGCTGTGAAATTATGTTTGTGGTAATACTGATTTTGATTTGACTTTATTTTCTGTTTTAACCAATTTTTCAAATCTAGGTTGATTCAACGTGTACTGATGAAGCAGGTAGCAGAGTTAGTGGATTCAGCATATACTAATAAGGCATGTAGCAGAGTTAGTGGATTCAACATGTACTAATAAGGCAGGTAGCAGAGTTAGTGGATTCAGCATATACTAATAAGGCATGTAGCAGAGTTAGTGGATTCAACATGTACTAATAAGGCAGGTAGCAGAGTTAGTGGATTCAACATGTACTAATAAGGCAGGTAGCAGAGTTAGTGGATTCAACATGTACTAATAAAGCAGGTAGCAGAGTTAGTGGATTCAACATGTACTAATAAGGCAGGTAGCAGAGTTAGTGGATTCAACATGTACTAATAAGGCAGGTAGCAGAGTTAGTGGATTCAACGTGTACTATGGCATGTAGCAGAGTTAGTGGATTCAACATGTACTAAGGCATGTAGCAGAGTTAGTGGATTCAACATGTACTAATAAGGCATGTAGAAGAGTTAGTGGATTCAACATGTACTAAGGCATGTAGCAGAGTAAGTTGATTCAAAAAGCTGAATTTCCTCTTCATCCGAAGTCCACCCAACACACAGAAAGTCAGATTTAACGATTGGTTACTTTCAGTTACTTTAAAATCAAGTAAGCATGACTTGATTCATTAATCCCTTCCAGGAATACATTACTCAGTCTGGTGAACCAGAGCAGTACTTTTCTTTTCAACATCAGTTTGGACCTCCGGGTTACATCGCATACAGGCAAGACAGAGATCTATGAATAGGACTTATGAAGAGGAGGTGAAAACAGCTGAACGCAGTTGACGGCATAGCCAAGATCATAAGAAGTATTGCACGACTTGAGAACCAGTTCCAGCGATAAATCAGTTCTAAAAGAGGGTCAGCCTTCAAAAGCAAACTAACACACCACACCTCAATTACTGCCACAAAATCTGATCCATCACCCATGACAACCGAGATGGAGAGGACTGGAGATCCATGGATTTACCATCAGATGGGATGACAGTGTTGGAGGATTAAACCGTTCTGACAGCCAATTAGAAGCCAGCTTTGACACAGACCAGGAAGTTCTGAGAGGCTTTTGCCTTTCACCGTCAAATCAACTCTAATCCTACATGTACACTGTCTGCTTCACTGGATATGAATGTGTGTGTGTGTTGGTGTCACCTTGGACCCTTTCTCCCCCTGCCGTCCCTCAGCACCAGCTCTTCCAATGGGTCCCTGGGAAGAAAAGAGGCAAGAGGCCCATCACTGAAAACTCAATCCATTTAGTATGCCACAAAAAAGTACTAATTGCAGTAAATATATTTGGTTGTCACGGAGAAATAACAAAATACATGTTGGGCGTGCACAGAGCTGAGTAGAGATAGTAGTTACAGATCGATTTACATTCTACAGTTAATGCTGCAAATGTAGACTAACCCAGCTCAATCAAAGCAACCTTTAAAGGATCATTTCACCTATTTTTGACTTGATGAATAATTGTTCTTCACCCTGAAAGAAGTCTTTGGATCAAGATAATCCATTATTCAGTTGTCTTTAAACAGCCAATACAAACTTAAGCTAAACTGAGCTATAGCTAGCCAAACATCTAGGGAAGTAATCATTGAAGATCAAGTTGAAATTGTTTTTAATTCTCCCCTATCTATATCCTCCCTCAGCCCTCGGGATAGGCACCTAAACATAATTGCTCCAGGGTTGCTGTCAATCGATCCTTGGCACACTCGGCCAGGGCGTCTCAGGAGAGTTGGGAGATCCAAAAATAAATCTCAATTTAACACCAACACACTGGTAGGTGTGTGTGGGGAAAAATACAAGTATAGTATCCAATAATATCTGCCTGCGGCCAAAGCCTGAGAATTAACAGCAGGTTGTGTTTTTGGCATCACTGTTGATAGCCTATGTTGTAGTTATTAGGCGCATGTAGAAGAACCCAATGTGGCCTGGACAACGATTTTATTTTGCAGTAAAATGGGTGACGTACGATGAGACAATCTAATGAGCATCAGTGTGTCGTATAACTCAGTCAATCTAATGAGCGTCAGTGTGTCGTATAACTCAGTCAATCTAATGAGCGTCAGTGTGTCGTATAACTCAGTCAATCTAATGAGCGTCAGTGTGTCGTATAACTCAGTCAATCTAATGAGCGTCAGTGTGTCGTATAACTCAGTCAATCTAATGAGCGTCAGTGTGTCGTATAACTCAGTCGTGCCTCAGTAGGTTTCAGTGACCTAAAGGCCTGCATCAAATCAATCAAAATATAAACAATCGATCCAAGGAAATACATTGCTTGAACAGATAAATTGCTAACCAAGCACTGCATTTTGCCCTGGAACATAAGATAACTTTTGGGGTTCAGGGCACAAAATGGTTTGTGACAGCAGATTTAAGTCTCACACTTTGGGTGAATTTAAAACTAGAGTGAATGACCAAAAGGCTATATACAGTTGAATATTATTTTGAAAGGATATTTATACCTAATTTGCAATTACAAACTTCAGATTAATTTAAACAAACATAATTTGTAACATTTTCTGCACCCTTTTGAAAAAGGGTGACCGAATTCAAATCCTACTCCTGAATAACTAGCTTCTGGTGTTGCTGACAAGTACCTTTTATTATTTATGGAGTATATGACGTAGTGGAAAGATATATCAACAAGTATGGATAAGACTGCGGGTTTGAACTTGTTTTCCTCCATACATATTTAATACCTGGCACTACAAGATCTGAGGCATGATCATGAGGGGAAATTGGACTTAAAGTCAAAGGAAAAACCTTCATATTTAATGCAGTTGCAAGCATTAACGTCTTTGAGGATGATGTTATAAATACAATTATTTTCACGAAAACAACAATGCATTTCCATACAGACTGAAGTGAACTGGCTTGAAGCCTTCATTTTATAGAAAAAAACTGCAGTTCTACTTCTTCCATTTGGCTGCCTGTGTTAATGTTCTCTTTTATAGATTTTTCTTGCATTCCATACAATAGTAACTGTTGAAGTTTTGCACTGCTGAGAAAATATACATTGGTGAATAAAATGTCACCCTTTATGAAAAAGTATTTCAACATATAATGGGTATTTTTTCACACAACATTTGCAACCCCCTACATTTGCCATTAGCATTTTCTCATATTTAAGGTTAGAATAGAGGGCGAACATTGCAAAACAGTGATCATTTTGAATAAACATAACAAGGAATAATGACAGATATATCTATAAATCTGAGAAGCTTGTAAATCGCTTTAAGTAATTGTGGTAGGAAGCCAGCAGGCCATCTTTGGAGGAGATGTTAGAAAATGTCTGATTTAAGACATCCCCCCCCCCCAAGCTATTTACTTTTTCATCAGTGACTTCAGAATTTGGAATATCATTTTACAGAGATGTTTTGAAATTGACAAAAGGAATAATGACACTATCTTTAATTAATCACTGTCAAAAATGACATTTCAGTTTGGCACACCCTCAATATGGGTGTAGGAATATTAATTGGTTATTAATTAATTAATGAAAAAGTATGACCGGTTTAACAGTGTTTTGTTTTGGCCAGAATAAGATTATATAATTATATAATTTCATGTACAGCAATTTATGTCACTTCTGAATCCCTTATAGTGTCTAGCAAACCGGTCATAGTCTTTGGTCAAAAGTAGTGTACTATTGAAGGAATAAGGGGGCCATTTGGAACATGTCCTAATCTCATCTAAACATGGGACTGTGATGTGACAGGAGCAGCCGGAGATGCTCGAGGTAGAAATGAATCACGTCTTAATTGGCTGGACTTTACTGTTCATCCCACAGCTTTCCCGTCACTGTCAGTCAAACTGAAACAGGTCGATATTCTATTACAAAACTAATCTCTTACAAAATCATCTCTAAATGGTGGACAGTGTGGAGACATGCTGAAGTAATGGAAATCCAACTTGTATTGTGCTGAATGGAATCTAGAGGCTCAGTTCAGCACCACTCTCACTTCTTAACGATGATCAGGACGTTTGCCTGAAACTTGCAGACGAGTGTCAGCACAGTGGTCTATCATAGCCTGCGGGTTCGAACCCAGTCACTCACCCTCTTGCCTGGAGGTCCCGGCGGTCCAGCTTCTCCAGAAGGACCAGATGGACCCTGGAATCACAGACATCACAGATGTTGTCACAGACACACTGCCACACTGACTGGAGCAGAGTGTTTAGAAAGAAGAGTCTGTTAATGGAACTATTCAGTGTTTCTTACACACGGGCAGACGTCTTTTTGTAACATAATGTATGTGCGAGAACAGTTCAATTTGATGGAGAACGCAGCTGTGACATTTCCTGTTTTCGTACATGACAAAGCTCCTGAAATCAGACGAGGCCCTGTGACATTGCTGTCACCAACGATGGCGACGTCAACATTAACAAAGGCAAAAGGTAAACTTACAGGTTGTCCAGCTTCTCCGTCATCTCCCTTGTCTCCGGCCAAGCCGTCCAATCCCTGATGATACATGACATCCCACACAGAGGTCACATAGAGGTCACACCGAGGTCATGCAGAGGTTAAACATGACTTTCTAGCCTCACATAATAATGATTATTATTTAACGGATTTCGCCTGAGAGGTCTCTCCGCCAACCTTCTCGATTACTACCCCTTTTACTTTAATTATACTCACACCAACACCAGGCTCTCCGGGTGGACCGGGGTCTCCAGGGAAACCGACGGGTCCCTACAGACGGACGGAGAAAGACAGAGAGAGAGGATACACGACGTGTTGAGGCTGGAACAACAACTTGCAGTGAGAATCACATAACGAGTGTCAATATGAGTCCTGGCATGGTTTATAGACACGCTCTGTGTGGCCAGCTAACTGACTGAAGACGGGGTGTTAGTAGATGCCCAGTGGGATTGCGTGACGTGACTCACTGGGTTGCCTTTGGGGCCGTCGTCTCCAGCAGGGCCACGGGCCCCAGCAGGCCCGGCAGCTCCAGGAGGTCCCGACTCACCCTTCTCACCGGTCTCTCCTCTGGGACCCTGGAGTGGAGGGAGGTCAAAGATGTTCACCAGAACTAATTAAGTTTACTTTCTTTCCTTTTTCCAGTATCCTATCTGTTTTCTCCCTCTCTGTGTCTCTGTCTTTGAATACTCTGGGGCTCTGGAGAGATGCGTAACATGATAGGTACCATACCAAGGACCATAGCCATCTGATGCTCTGATACCATCTGATGTTCTGATGCCATCTGATGCTCTGATGCCATCTGATGCTCTGATGGCATTTGATGCTCTGATGCCATTTGATGCTCTGATGCCATCTGATGTTTTTATCGTATCTGATGTTTTGATAACATCTGATGCTCTGATAACATCTGATGCTCTGATACCATCTGATGTTTTAATGCCATCTGATGTTTTAATGCCATCTGATGTTCTGATGCCATCTGATGCTCTTATGCCATCTGATGCTCTGATACCATCTGATGTTCTGATGCCATTTGATGCTCTGATGCCAGGACATTTGACATGAACATCTTTATGTCCATCTCTACTTCTGTCAGGATCCTGGTTCTCATTTACATCTCGTCTTGTTCTTAAGGTGTACACCCTGGGCAGTGGGTGTGGGTAGAGAAAGGTTTATTGTATTTTAGGCCTAGACCCGGGTAGTGGGTGTGGGTAGAGAAAGGTTTATTATATTTTAGGCCTAGACCCGGGTAGTGGGTGTGGGTAGAGAAAGGTTTATTGTATTTTAGGCCTAGACCCAGGCAGTGGGTGTGGGTAGAGAAAGGTTTATTATATTTTAGGCCTAGACCCGGGTAGTGGGTGTGGGTAGAGAAAGGTTTATTATATTTTAGGCCTAGACCCGGGTAGTGGGTGTGGGTAGAGAAAGGTTTATTGTATTTTAGGCCTAGACCCGGGCAGTGGGTGTGGGTAGAGAAAGGTTTATTGTATTTTAGTGTGTAGATTTGGTCTGACAAAAAATACCAGTAACTAGTGAAATGGTGTGACTAAACCTACCATTAACTAGTGAACAGGTGTGACTAAAAATACCAGTAACTAATGAACTGGTGTGACTATAAAAAAACAGTAACTAGTAACCTGTTGTGACTAAAAACACCAGTAACTAGTGAACCGTTCTGTACTTTTGTGACTAAACCTAAAATGATACCACAGCCAGAAACGACAGGAAAGCAAATGATCAATAACTATACTCTCTGATATTATATTAATGCGCAGCAGTGGTTTAGGTTCTCTCTTTAGAGAGGGGATAATCGATGATCATTACCAAATGCTCTGCTAAACAACAACAGACAGTTAAAAAATACAACATGGGACATGATCTGTTGTATAAATGTTATATAACATGGGACCTGATCTGTTGTATAAATGGTTTATAACATGGGACATGATCTGTTGTATAAATTGTTTATAACATGGGACCTGATCTGTTGTATAAATGTTATATAACATGGGACCTGATCTGTTGTATAAATGGTTTATAACATGGGACATGATCTGTTGTATAAATTGTTTATAACACGGGACCTGATCTGTTGTATAAATGGTTTATAACACGGGACATGATCTGTTGTATAAATGGTTTATAACACGGGACATGGTCTGTTGTATAAATGGTTTATAACACGGGACATGGTCTGTTGTATAAATGGTTTATAACACGGGACATGGTCTGTTGTATAAATGGTTTATAACACGGGACATGGTCTGTTGTATAAATGGTTTATAACACGGGACATGGTCTGTTGTATAAATGGTTTATAACACGGGACATGATCTGTTGTATAAATGGTATGCATGACACTTACAACACCGCCAGGCTCTCCAGGCTGTCCGGGGTTACCAGCTTCCCCGCTTTCTCCCTTCTCTCCATTTCCTCCCATAGAACCTACTCCCCCAGGGGGGCCTTGGGCACCCTATAGACAAGATATGCATACGTTAATATCAATATATTATCCATACAAAATGTCAGCAATTCATTGGGTAATCACAACAACGTGTTGGGCAAACATCAAGCCACTTTGCTGTGATATAGAGCCATTTAGTATCTCTACTGTGATTTAGAGGCATTTAGTGACTCTACTGTTATATAGAGACATTTAGTTTTTAATAAGATTTCTCCAGTGTAAAATATACAGATACCTTTTAATATGTTAATCACATTTAATAGTGCAACATATGTACTCTAGTGTGATATAGATACCATTGAGTGTATAACAACCAATAATAACTAATAATAATTGTGGCACTTACATCCGCTCCACCAGATCCCTGTGGACCTCTAGGACCAGGAGGACCAGGTGGGCCCTGTCAATATAAACAAACACCATTAATAAACAAGAAGAGCCTGTCAATATAAACAAACAACATTAATAAACAAGAAGAGCCTGTCAATATAAACAAACACCATTAATAAACAAGAACAGCCTGTCAATAGAAACAAACATCATGAATAAACAAGAGGAGCCTGTCAATAGAAACAAAAACCACTAATAAACAAGAAGAGCCTGTCAATAGAAACAAACATCATTAATAACAATAGGAGCCTGTCAATATAAACAAACACCATTAATAAACAAGAAGAGCCTGTCAATAGATACAAACATCATTAATGACAAAGGAGCCTGTCAATATAAACGAACACCATTAATAAACAATAGGAGCCTGTTAATAAAAACAAACTTAATCAATACAACATCTCAAGAGATATGACTCATTAAAACAATATGAAAAGGTCAACATAAAACAACAGAGATATGACTCATTAAAATAATATGATCCAGTCAACATAAATAATAGAGATGATTCATTAAACTAATATGACCCTGTCCACAAAACAACAGGTGTCATTCACTAAAACAGTATGACCATGTCAACAAGAAGAACAGATACGACTCAATAAAAGAATCTGACCCAAGTACCTAGCGTAACTAGTTATGTTACGATTCAATACATCACGATTCATCACAATATCACAACTGAAACACAATACTTATTGCTATTAAATGCTAAAGAAAACTTCAAATAATATTAGGCTACATACTTGAAAGGATCTTTAGCTAATCCCCATTAGCAACTCCTAATGAACCCCTAACTTCCGAATTTAGACCCACCTTTAGTCCCCAATAGAATTCTAGAATGCTGCTGTTGATAACTGAAAATTATTCTCACACATATTAAACAAATGGAAATAGCATATTACATCAAATTACAATTACAAGTTAACTTTGTTTTAGAAAGCACGTCCTCTTATTTTATTGGATAACGCATGAATTTAACTTGGAATAATATCATTTGTTTTCTCCCATTAACAACCGAAAGATAGAAACTAACATCTAAATTTGCATAGAATTGTGTAGCAGTCGAATTAGAATCCTAGTGTAATCCTAAAGTAAGCACAAGGCAAATCTCAACACATACGAGGTTTTATAAATGATAAGGGGAAGTAGATGGCGTACATCTTTGGCAGATGGAGGACATCATGGCGATCAAGTGACAATGTCGTCAGCGAAGCACATTACTTCTTGGCTAGCTCGTAAAAGTCATAGCTTGTTGCTGCACAAGCAAAATATTTGCGGGCAGACAACTTTATTTGAGTCTGACAGACGAAACAAAACGGACAATTAGTTGTCTAATTAGCAATGGCATTTTCCATTTTGAATGAAACCAGCTACACAGCTACTACAACGCTTTCCTTTACTAGTAAGCAACCATTCGAGCTCCACAGCTGAAGTGCTTGTCTACCAAGTTATCACAACAGGTTTGGTGTTGTCATCTAAGATATTACCAACATTTCACAGCATAAAATAGGGACAACACAACTTATAGCCACTGTTTGTTTTTTACACACCTCGACATCCTTATCGCTTTTAAAGTGTAGGGACGTTTCTGACCTGTCTCACATAACATAAAAAGTCGAGTCCGCTTTGGCACTAGCATTTTGAGCAAGGCTATTAATAATAAAAAAGTCAAATGACAGCATACACTTGTTTCTTATTAATGACGACATCGTGGGAATACAGTAACAGGCTTTTATCAGGTAGATTTAGTGATATATACACAATTATTGTTAAAAAAACACGCCCGTTCAGCGAGCGCTACAGTAATTTAGACGACCGCTGTCAACAACATAATAAATATCGATTATAGACATCAGAATATAGATACAATATTGAGAAAACAATTATCATGATTTTACATTAAATCGTTGTATTGGCCGCACAGAACTACACCCTACACATTCACTAGCAGTGCTGTTCTTGAAGACGTGCTGCTGACAACACTGGTCGAGTTGCACAGAGAGACTACGGGTTTAATAAACGAATCCACTCTGAGACATGGTTTAATGATGCAATTCGGTGTCTAGGTATAAATAATAATAGTAATAATAAATTCAAATTCCTCCTATGGTTGTGGAAGTAATAAACCAGATTAACGTTTGAATGTCTCATGTAGGAGGCATTTTGTTTTGAATATGCATCAAGTTAGAACATCAGACAGATATACAAATGCATGAGTCATGTAATTAGGCGCGCCTAGCGATATTATTTAGCGATATTGCGCAGGATAAAAATAAAGTGATGCTTTGTGGGATCGCTGCACTCAGGCAGAAATGGCTACGGGAGGGCCTAATCAGCCTCTACACAGTTGATCATTTTGATCCCTCTTAAGACGTTTGTAAAAATGGCATAAGCATGAGTTATCTCCCCTCCATCCGCCCTCCACCTGCAGGTTAACTAGAGGACCATTTGGGATTTAGTAAACCATTACAAAAAAAACCCCAAATAAAACCATGTCAACAGACACAACAGACACAAGGAGCAGATTTCATCTCTTGTTCCCTCATAAATACACTGTTGCATTGGTTAGTCAAATGTTAGATTTAACAACTTAAAACAAAGGTATGAAGTACAAGATGAAAAAGGTGAAACAAGCCAATTTGTTCAATTTGTTGTCCTTGAAAGCAGATTGACCTTCTAAATGCCTTACAATGAAAACATGGGTTCCAAAAGGGATCTTCAGCTGTATGGTAATTTTTCTAAAATCCTTTTTGGATGTAGGTACAACACTTGAAGGTTTCATCTAGGCCCAGTTTATGGCAATGTTTCTATAGCACATGAAACCCAAACTGTTTCTACCAGGACAATTTTTTTTGTAGCATAGAAATTATATGAATAGAGCATATTTATTCAAAAGATAAAGGTCACAAGCTGTTCTATTAACTGCACTGTGTGTTGGACATGACTGGGCTTCGGTGGAATGCTAAACTCCTAACTTACCATTGGGCCGACATCTCCATTTTCTCCTTTCTCTCCCGAAGTACCAGGCAATCCCTGTGAGAGCAACGACACACTTCAACACTTAACAACAGTCACGTTCACATAACCACTTGCGACGAAACCAATCAAATGATGAGGCAGCTGGTGAAAATAGACAGATATGGCCCTGAGTGTACAGGGATCCAGACATGGTGGGCCTCTGTAAATGTGGCGCTTGCATGACAGAGTGGGTTTTTCTGCAGAAAGCATTGTCAAACACTAAATCCTGACAGAAGAAACACACAATGATTCAACGTGGACACCTACTTTGGTTAATTACTGTCTATAGGAGGCCCGGATATAATTATGAGCCATCTGAATAAATGGCCGCACTGTGGTTTGTCAGTGTCCTCAGGAAACAGGCACTGAAGGGAAGTCTCATGGCACAGCTAGCCGACATTATTTTTTTGGGTGTGTTGTAAATTGAGACTGTGAGTGAGAAAAAGAGAGAGATTGGAATGTAGCGGAAACGCATGCACTTTACTCAATGTGTGGGTGTACATGACATTTCTGTAATAATAGTTTGGTTAAGAATTGAAACCCTGACTAACCTGACAGTAATATTAGTCATTGTGGCTATATGAGCCACATAAGTGTAACTCAGTTGATTTACGGTGGTCACTGGACCAAGGTCTAATTTATAAAAAGACTAAAGACAGACAGCTCTTTAATGAACTTCAATCAACCATTAAAACAGACTCAATTGCATGTAAAGACGGAGTATAAAGCAGTGAATTGACACAAAAACACACTAGTACAAGCATGCGTACACAACTACACATGCAAAACCACATACACAGCTCAGGAAAAAATTAAGAGACCACTGCACCTTTTTCTTTCCTTTCCAAAATAGTTGAAAAGGAAAGTTTTGAGGTAGGAACAGAAGCGTTCAATTTGCAGTGGTCTCTCATTTTCAAACCCTTCTGTTCTTCAATCAAAACGTTCCTTTTTGACTCTGGGAAAGGGTATGTAAAGGTGCAGTGGTCTTGTAATTTTTTCCGGAGCTCTATGTGTTAAAACTGAACAACCTTTACTATGTAACTGATGTGTGTGTGTGAGCCACATCTGTGTACAGAGATGGTAAGGACAATGCAAAATTTCCACAATGATTTTTGGCAGGATCCCACTAGAGAAAATGTGATTTTCTAGTTTAAGTCTAAAATGTAGTATTTAGCATAGAGTTATAATTGGGTTTACTTTTTGGTTTAGATGTTGCAGGTTTAAGTTTAGCGTCAGTGTGAGGAATAATGACACATGGACTTATGGTTGAAGGTTAGGCCTCAGGTCCCTAGAAGGATAGAAAGACAATAAAGAAGTGTGCGTGTGTGCGTGTGCGTGTGTGTGTGTGTGTGTGTGTAGTGAGTAGCTGTACCTGGAGTCCAATGGGTCCAGGAAGACCAGGAAATCCTCTGGATCCTTCATCTCCCTTCTGGCCAAACATGCCTTGTTGACCCCTTGGTCCCGCCTCACCATCACTTCCCTGGAGGTCAAATGTCAAAGTGTAGGGGTGAACATCCCAAAGGTCAAGGGTTGTGGGATCAGTAGAGTATTTTAGCCTGGGTCAGGGCTGTCCGAGATCCTAGGTGTGTCCATGTTTTTCATGCATCGGACTTTGCACAAGCCCTTTTCATCTCAATCTTCAACTGACTTTGACCACATTAGGCAGGCCTGCTAAAACAAGTCCTGAAATGTGTTTTTATGAAGCGAATCTGAGGAGGTATTTACTGCTCGTTGGCATCCTACCACACTCAAGACTTCCAAATCTAAAATGGTGGTCTATATACGTTGGTCAGGGAACTCGGTCAACTGCTCTGCTGGTCAGTGATAATGTTGTGATAAGTACATTATCATTCATTGACGATGAGTTAACCCAAAGGGGCGGTGCCTAACACCAGGTCATCATAGAGGCATTGTCGTGAACTGCTCCTCTGATAAATGGTTAAAACAGAAGAATTCTGGTGCTATAAAACTAATTGTGTAAAATCAGATGTAACACGTGATGGGAAACCAAAGCATTCTGAAACATTTAAGACCCGTGTCAAAATATTGTTCATTGTGTAACCCCAAAAGCCACGACTTTGACAAATCCTACGTTCAGTTGACTTTGTTACACATACTCCAGGATAGTGTCCGTTTATTCCAGGCTTTACCTTTCTCAGTACATGATGAGAAAGCCACAAGTTAGTGAGAGAAAGTAGGCTTGAGAAACTTAACACAACACAGATATACTAACTAACTCTTGAGCAGAGGTGTATAGATAGGACACACGTCCTGTACATGCCTCCTGCTAGGAGTTGCCCATGTGACTGTCACAGGCTTGAGGGATAGGACCATTGACCATATGTTGGAACATCCCATACAAGGGTCATTTAGGCCTTTCTTATTGGAGGGTATTTGGCTGGGTTTGACACTTGGCCGCCTCCCTTTTATTAGGTATAAGTACTGTGGAACTTCCTGTATTCTTTAGAGAGAGAGGGAACTATGACCTGTTAACATCGATGTCTCATGCTGAATAAAGATGGCTCTCCCCTGACTTTTGGTTGCATAACTTTTGTTCTTGGACATCACCGGAACAGGAAGCTAACATTAGTAACCTAAGAGCAACGAGAGACTGATTACTTTAAAGCTAGATGGTCTTCCTTCAGGTCTTGCCAATACAATACCTTTTCCTTCATTTTAGCACTGAGGCTTGAACTGAGGACCTTGCCAACCGTGAGCATTTGACAAAGTGATTTGACACTAATGATGCCACTGATTTAGACATTTTAGTGAAACCACTGAACAATTACGAAACATCAAACCAAATGCCATCCAAGCGAAGTACGCCGGGCAAAGATAATGGTTAAATGATTCAAATTTGAATTTGCTATCAAACTTCGTTAAGCCCACAAACCTGCTGAATTGTGATTGGGCGTTATTAACACATGCCCAACGTGGTGACATCCCAAGGTTACTGGACAGCACCTACCTTTCAGCCACACGGTTAAGAGAAAGCGAAGAGCTGACCTCACCACAGGAAGGAAAGGAAGACGGAGCGAAAGAGAGAGAGGAGGTGGAGAATCAGAATGTGAAGTCGTGAGGTCACGAATTAAGTGCTGAGCAACTGACTGGCCATTTTCAGTTGAAGAGCCTTGCTCATGTCACGTCAGCAGAAGAAACAGCCGGGGGAAATGTCATGTTGTGTTTCGTGAGTTTGGGCTGCACTGAAGAATACCTAGAATGACAGCAATATGAAACTGTGGAGAGGGGCTGGTAAGACCAGGGCCGAGGCAACCGCTGGTTTGCCAAGGAAGCAGACAGACGTCACTACACAGCTATGTAGTGTGCACACATCCCGCACATCATAAAAGTCAGTTCCACTCAGCGGGGATCAAACCCACAACCTTTGGGAGTTGCAAACGCTGTACTCCACCAACTGGGCAGTGCGACACCAGACAGGCCATTGTAACAAAGGGGGACCAATGTAGTGAACTATTACCTATGGAGTGGACTATTACCTATGTAGTGGACTATTACCTATGTAGTGGAATATAACCTATGTAGTGGAATATTACCTATGTAGTGGAATATTAACTATGTAGTGGAATATTACCAATGTGGTGGACTATTACCTATGGAGTGGAATATTACCTATGGAGTGGAATATTACCTATGGAGTGGACTATTACCTATGTAGTGGAATATTACCTATGTAGTGGATTATTACCTATGGAGTGGAATATTACCTATGTAGTTGACTATCACCTATGGAGTGGACTATTACCTATGAAGTGGACTATTACCTATGGAGTGGACTATTACCTATGGAGTGGATTATTACCTATGGAGTGGAATTATCTATGTAATAGGTCATAACACACTGAACTTTACTCTGTATTTGTGTGGCTGCAGTTGAACTAGCAGTGAGGTGGTTTAGTTGAGGGATGCCAGGTGATGGACTGGGTGAGAGGTTGATGGTAAATAAATACTCACGGCGGGACCAGGAGCTCCCAGGACACCTTGTATACCAGCTGGACCTGGAGGACCCTACAAACCACCAAGGGACATACAACAGGGTTAACAGGGATAAGGTGACCACAGGATTGAGGACAAAAGGATTTTGGTATGGGGCAGGGCTTTTGACAACCATGCCCAACATCAGTGTCATATTCTGAAATACCATCTATGAAATGAACCTCATGACAGAGGGCCAGCACAAGTTTTCAGACGTTTTTCCTGGAAAAGTGGAAAAAAGGACGATGATGATTAAGACTCACCTGTTCACCCTTGTCAGCTTTGCTCCCCTTCTGGCCAGGCTCTCCAACCTCTCCCTGAAACCAAACAAACAAAAACACAATTGAATTATTTTAACTTTTCCTAGACCCAATGACTTAAAGTCCTATTTAAGGCCCTATTTTAGGAACTTTCCGGTTCTTAAATAAAATAACATTTCTTTTATTTAAGATCTGTTCACCATAGCAACCAGTCAGGCTCAATGTTTCCACTTTTACAGTGATTTTGTGGTAAATATTATTAGTGGAGATTTTCATTTGATTTGTCAATAGAGACCTTGAAGTTGGTGTTTGCAATTCATTGATTACTTGCCTCAGTCCATCCACCTACTGGCATGGGGAAGCTTTGCCTGACGTGACAGGGATTTGAAATGTGTCTGTGTGTTGATAACCCAGGTTGATGCTAATCCATTACACAGCGCATTAGCTAAGAACATCTATTGTGTTTGCCTTAGGCTAACATCACAGCCCTGGTTAATGACAATGTGTGTGTGTGTGTGTACAGCACTAGCCTCTGCTAGAACATTCTCCAGAATGACCCATGCCATGGAAAGTCATTAGCAGGACTAATAGCTGTGATGTAATGCTCACATCCCATCAAAACACGAAGGTTGTGTCATGCACTACAAATTGGACTTCACAGTACTTCAGTAATGGAATATTATTCACAGTAGTACATTGGACTATAATTTAAACTACTACGATAGCAGACTATCATTTAAGGAACTCCATTACAAAAGTTTGAAGTACATTATTGCTTAACTATAGCTAATACAGTACCTCAATATTTTACATTACTATATTCATCTATGTTACTGTACAGTACTATAGTACAATATGTCACTATACTTTACAGTACTATGGTATCCTGTTGGACTACATTTCGCAGTGCTATACAACACTGCTAAACAATACTATGAAGTATTTTACAATACTACAGTATTGATCTACAGCTCCGGAAAAAAACAAGAGAGGAATTAATGTCTCCAAATATAAACCCTTCTGTTCCTCACTCAAAACCTTTTTTGGAAAGGAAAGAAAAAGTGCAGTGGTCTCTTAATTTTTTCCGGAGCTGAATATGGCACAGAATAATGTATGCTGATTCAGACTGCAAGTCACATGGAAGTAGGTAAGACCTGTCTGAGGCAAAACAGCACATGGGAAGGTGAGTTAGAGATCGGAACTGAGACTGTGGTGTGCCCCCAGCTTCAGTGTGATGAATCTGGATAGGATGATAGCCAGAGGCAGGGGCTACAGCAGGTACTCTACCTTATCACCATCCTCTCCAGGGGGACCCTGAGGGCCTGCAGGCCCAGGAAGGCCAACCGGGCCTTGGATACCGTCACGACCGGCAGGTCCCATCGGACCTTTCTCTCCCTGAACAAACAGAAAGCAGGGGACATGGTGACAGTTGACACACAGTCTCTACAATATGAATATCCTGAAACAGACAGGAAGTAGGAGACACGGGGACATGGTGGTGGCTGAGGAACATTACTGTATGTTCACAGTTGGATGTATATTCGGTAGGTTTCTACTTACCGGGCCTCCCTTCTCTCCGGCCGGGCCTGGACCCCCCTGGGGGCCAGTGCGTCCTGACAGACCGATGGGGCCTCCAGGACCGGCTGCACCTCTCTCTCCTGGAGATCCCTGTCATCAACAAAACACCTGTGTCAACCAGAACTGATCACACCACTGTCATTCATTATCATTATCATCAACATTAACTCAACATCAACCAGAGCGGATCACACCACTGTCATTCATTATCATCA
>JACXGJ010010663.1:0-21410 GCA_016801105.1 Esox niger
GCGTTAGCTAGTCTCTCGTCTTATCCTGCATCCGGGTTGGTTGGCAGTGTGCGAAGAAACATTTCGGCATACCTTAATATCTTGACCGTTTATTCCCATGGTTCAGCTGAAGTGGACACTTGCCATAAATCTTAAAACAAGACAAGAAGATGGTTTCGTTTTGACTGAGACAACTAGCTAGCTATGGTTCAGACAGTTGTAATGATGATCCTACTTTGGTCCCTTCTTTCTGAGTATTACCCAGAATGCAACAATAGCTTGGTGTGGCAGGGCTTTTCCAGAGGCTTTTCCCTCAGTGCTGGTGTTTTTTCACTGCTGGAATGGCTCGGACAAGTAAAAAACATTGATGAGTCTAGTCAAGAAAAGTATGCATTCAAAATCTGCGCTGGCTCTGGTAATTTTTTAGCCTAGTGGGCTCTTGTTGTATACTGTATGTTGTGCTGTCACACCCCGCTGAAGGCTGAATATTTTTGTTCAGAAAATTACATATATTACATTATATTTTCACCCTCTGATTTACCCAACTTAGTACATATTTTCAAAGTGAAAGAGAAATGTCTTAATAAATCATTATCGATAATTAGGATATATTGATTCAACCAGTCGTCACCCACAGCCAATGCTCAGAGGATCCCCTTTGGGTGCAATACAATCTGCTGTAAATCGTTCTACATATCAAAACATAGGACCTACAGTCTACATTCTGACATTTTCTTCTCACTTTTTGTCCTCAGTGCTTGAGTTTAATGCATTTAAATTAGTATTATTCACCACTTATCTCCACATAGTACATAGAGATGAATGGTGTATAATTTTGTTGCATGACTGTAAAATGAAATTCTATATTAAAATAGTGAAATAGAATGATAGAGCAAGTCTCCTACCTACTATAATTGCAATATTAAACTGTTACCAATCCCCTTCGAAAACACACAGCAAAATGTTGGTGTACACCTGTTAAGTTATAGTGATTTGCATGATTTTAAAGATAAATTAATCCATTCCTGTAGCTTCCTGCTGTTCCACTGTGCTATTTACACTTGAGTGGATATTTCTACAACCACCATAATGTCTGCAGTATGGGATATCTATACACTTGAAGCAGCCACAAGTAAAACTGGTAGTTGCACATTTTGCAAAACAAGTGTTTCATAGTGTGGCAGTATAGAATCGTAAGCTAGCTAGTGAACCCCAGCTAGCTATATTTACAAAAGGAAAACACTGTATTTCTGATCAATTTGATGGTAATTTAATAGACAAACAAGGACAAGATTCCAAAAACATTTGAACAGTTGCCTATATTTACACAAACAGCAATGCTTGAAGAAGGAACTCCTTTGGAGTTGGACTTTACACACGCCTGGATGAATGGGCCATCTTGATTTTCATTACTTTATTTTTACAGACTTCAGATGTGGCAGGTCAGATAGGATGAATCTGAAGACACGCTAAAAATCTAAACAGCAATGAAAAGTTTACACAACAGATACAAATGCTTAGTATATATGTGGTGATGTAAAATTTTCAATACAGATTTTTCTGTCATAAGATACACAGAGTGCCAAAAACATTTAAAATATGTAGTAACACCAGTCAAAAACTGGTATTAGCTCTGTCACAATAGACAACTGGACACAGGAAATAGGATGCAAGTGCACAAAGTTTATTCAAACAAGAGGTAAGCAAAATTTAAGAGAATCAAGATGAGAAAACTAGAATAAAAACCAAGGTGAGTACAATACTCTGGATACAATCTAGGTGAGTATAAGACTTCCACCAGCAAGAAATATTAAAACCTGACAATGGGTGCTAGGGGACTGAAGCTGTAAGATAACATAATTTGGAGCAGGTGTACTCAATAATTAAGTGACAGTGAATGTGGCAACATAGAAATAGGGTGACTAGAAGGTGTGGGATGATGAGGACTGGGATCCCATGCCAGTGGTTGCATGGACATCACACTTTGTGGGTAGAGTCTGCTGCCACAGAGCTATTTAGTGGGTTTATATGATCTTAAGTAAGTACTGTTTACGTGGTAGTCTTTGTATATTTCTGTCTAACCTGTCTAGCCAGATTTTAAATGTACTTCTCTAATTGTGCACAATCTGTCAATTCTAAGGACCAAGTCTACCCTGCCAAAGATGGAAATGATCAGATCCCTACCGTTAATAAATTGCTTTCAGAAACACAATAAAAATAATAAAGGGGAGTGAGTCTCAGCTCTCCTTCAAAAAATGTTAAATGATTGCAAAGCAAGCTTTCTAAGCTAGATTATTCTGATTTGCCCATGTGAAGGTGGCAAACCAGACAACTACGCTAAAAGTGAAGATTCAGTTTAACATAAGACTTCAACTTCTCAAGCTAGAACTGGGACAGATCTAGTAGTGTTGTGGGAAAATGTATCTTCTTGCCAAAAATGATGCAACAACTCTAAAAGATGCAATACCTCAGGACACACACATGTATACAGTGTTATCTTGCATAACCTTCCTGGCCATCCCTTATGCTAATTTGTGGGCGGCTCTTTCTCCCCATCCGCCACCGTTGTTTTGCAACCTCCCAAGTTCCGTTCCTTGTTAAATACTGGTGGCGCAGGCTTTCGAAACTTAAAATAATAGAGCCATTAGGGCCCTTTACATTCATTATTACTTGATGAATGACTGACATCTCATTGGTTATATCATTAATTATATCTGTTACTTCATTGATTCTTGATTAATAGTGTGGGTTCAATTATAATCACACTAATACATTCATAACTAATACATTCATAAAAGGTGAGAGGTCAGAAACACACCTATGTCGTACCCCTATACCTTTATATACTTCTGTATATATTCAATTAAAGTAGATATAGTAGATCAATTAAAGCATCATTGCTTGTTGACAAATGACAGGGCATCTACAATGTCTTCTAACAGGCAGAGACACAGGGAAGAGACACAGAGGGTGTGTTTAGGGCCCTGGTGTGCGTTTTTTTATTTAAAGAGAAGGGTGAGGGGAGAAGGTGATGGAGAAGTCAAAAGACAAACCCTTTAATGAGGAAGTGGCTTTGTCTGTTGGGCGGTACCAGGTTGTGGTTTGTAATCCATCTCTTTACTTTTAGCATTAGCCCCAAGCTGCTCCCTGGGAGCCCACAAATACCTCTCCAGTTGAGGTCCCAACAGGAAGCTGGTGCAGGGGAGTGGCTGACCGAGCTGGTAACTCCCAGAATCTTCTGGAAGCTACCAGCTGTTTCTGTTGGGGGTGTTGGAGGGACACTGATTTGAGGGGCATGGGCACTTTCGAAACACACTTTTATACACTGTTTTGTGTGTGGGAGAGATCGAGGTGTTCTCTTTATACACAATGCACTTGGATTGGTCATTGGGCCATGTGATGTTAGTTGGTAGTCCAAAGGTTTTTAGGACGTTCTAAGCGTTTGTTTTTTTTCCAGTCAGCCCCTCAAGCAATTATCAATTGATTTATTACCACTTCCATGTCCATTAACAATCTGGAAGTTCTCTTTTGCTCATGGGATGTGTGCCAGGGTAAGTAAAGCCAGGAGTTTGATGAATTCTCTTTTGTAACAGAGAAATGCTTTGGTTTTATTGAGAGTTTTGCTAATATTGAGACAATATGTTAATCTTCTGTGAATTGTTATGAGGCACCAGGTTAGTATCTTGATTATATCTCATCAAAGGGCATCTAGGGGTTCCAGAGAAGGTAGTGTTAAGATTTCCAATATGTAACGTCTGTTCCGCGTGGCACTGCGTTTCCCCTTACTCTCTGGCGCTCCACCTCGCCGGTGTACTAACCACAGGCAGGAGAGCGATGCCAGCAGCGCATCCAGAGGACGCACCTGTTTCCAATCACTGTTTAGTTGTGTTAATATTCTGTTGTTCACCCACGGCACGAGCATTGAATTGATATCGTTCGTTCAGTTTCTTTCACCCTTTTGCCTCTCTTTCACGCACTCGTTATACTCGCACTTGCACACAGGACCAGGACCACAGGCCAAGTCGTCTCTGAAACTATCCATCGACATTAACAAAGACGCCTTCAAATACACCATACATTAAGTATTTTTTGTTGTTCCATCGTCTAAAGAACAATAGTCAAATTTTGCTTCTTGATAAGTCTGACTGAAATAGCAGTTGTTAAAATCTTTCATGGTTTGGTGTTTATAGTGTGCTTTATTTTCTTGTATATCATGAAAATATGCTTGTGAAGCTTTGATGCACAATAGAACTAGATAGGAACTACCAACTTTGGCTCATGTTCAAAGTCTTTGGTAACTGACCGCAATACTCTTAATGACTGAAATTCTAACTCGGCCAGTACTTACATGCTTGAATGAGATCACATTCTCAAGCCAACACCCACGATTGAGTTGAGCTTCAGACACTTGACCCACCATAGAGAGATGTTTGAGCGTGACTAGACAGTCTTGTCGATCAACCTGCCCACCCACCGTGGATGATGTAGAGCAAATTGAGATTTCGATTTTTAGGGGGTTTCAATTTAGAATGAACAACAGAAAACAAATAATAACCAAAAATGATCTCTTTCTGTAATTTCTTTCATTCTAACCAGGAAGTTGAAAAAACTGTCATGGATCATATAAGCTGTTGTTTGTAAAAAGATACGAAAGCAAATTGGACATAAACCCGTTTTTTGATCAGCGTCTATATTGGTCATCTAAAAAACAGGAAGTATATATATATATTATTCTCTTTTGTTGTATTAATACCCATGAATAGACAATTAATATAAATGGTATATAGATCGAAGACTTGTTTTGTTTAAAATGTGGGTAATATTTTATGCTTAGCATCAGCCTCCGCTTAAGGGAAATCAGTATTTTCTGAATCAAAATCAAAGAGTTGTATATGAATACCGTATATTGACTATAAATACATTTGAAAAAAAGCATTGGGCAGAATGATTCTATTTTATTGCAAACTATGTAAATGTTTTTTTTACTCTAGTATCAGGGCACAATTGACCCATCCATATTTAGGTGTCAAAATCATTCTATCAATGTATTCTATACCATTAACAGGACTTCGATCTTGATAGCAGTATTTAAGTGAGTTAACAACAACTATATATAACAGTGATATTGCACATTCCAAAATCCAAAGGCAAACATATATGTATGACATTTACTACCATTTCAAATACCTTTTGATGAATACTTTTAAACGTGTTTGGTTAGCCGTGCGAACGTATTAAGTTAAAAACATTAAATCAATAATATCGAGCAATTCATTCAACATCAGTGGCAGTTGAAAGGTCTGTTATATTAAAAACGACTTATATTAGGCTATATCTTGTACTTTTGTTATTTTTCAGCACATTTTGTTATAATTTTGTTATATTTTACCAATATATTCTCAGGGGGAAAATATCTCCAGGGGTGTTTTGCCCCAAAAGAGAAAGGGTGTTTAGCCCCAAACATGATCACCACAAGAAACAGGATTGCTATAAAAAGTATTATGTCTTGCTCTGAACAAGTGGATTACTTATCCTAAAGCCTCCCTTTTGACATCAAAAGTCTGTTTAATGGTCTAACTTCATCACATCACATGACAATGTTTTCTAAATGACAAAAAATATATAAACTTATGTCAAAATCGTTTTTGTGTAATTACTTGCTCTGCTGAGATTCAACAACATGTTCTAGTTGAACAAGAATAACGGCATTTTGGAGTGCTGTTACAATTACAATATCCTACTTGGGATGTCTATAATATACGTTAATCGAAAAACATGATATTGATAAATTGTTATCCGCGTCCTGTTTCTAATAACCAATTTGTAGACCAAAGGCGAATAAAACCTAACATCAAATTTTCGTTCAAAACCTTCACAATAATCAATTTCTGTTTTTTTTCCACTCCTGATTTGAATGAAATAAATGACCAGAAGGAAACATTTATTATGTTTTGCCATTATTTATTTTCTGTTTTGCAACACCCAGTTTCAAAATAAAAAAGAGTGAATATCATATTTTGTTTTAAAAAGAGGAAAACACAAACAAAATAAAATGTCCTGTTTTTCGACTATCTATTACAAATGAGAATACTATACACGAACTAGCATTGTTGATGTGCCGCAAATTGAATGTGGACCCCTGTCCAAAATAAGCAGTTGTACGGTGAGGCAGTGATAAAGTATTGTGGTTTCTGCAGAATAATAACGTTGGACAATTCAGACATCTTGTACTTAACAAAATCCACACTAGGTGTCACAATTTGCCCAGGGTGGTGCTGATATCTGGTTCCACAAGAAAACGTTTTCTTTCCCAACTCAACAGATCTTGTTCATTATAGGAAATTCAAACAATCAGTTTGACAAATCCATTTCTATTTTGCCAGGTATGTGCGACTGAGAACACATTGTTTTTGTCAGTAATAACCTGGCAGGAATTGTAGTTAACTGCCTTACATTGAAATAAATCCCCTTAGGGATTTAACCTAGCAACCTTTTGGTCAATGGTCAGGTGCCCTACCCATGAGGCTCCCTTCCACACATTGTTCAGTCATTACGAAGTGAACTGCATATTTGGAGCAAGTTTGGGGGAAAGCTATTCCCTCCGTTATACTTTCTACTGTATAGCCTACGTTGACATTGGGTTTTTTAATACAAGACATGGAATACATTTTCATAAGTATCATATAAACCCTAAAACTGTACAAGTATTGTAAATTCTTATATGTTGGAGTGACTGCACATTACCAGGTTATAGTAGGAAGTAAGCTTATTGAACATTACTAAACTGTTACATTTCTTAAAGGATCAATACTTTATTTCATTTGTTTTCAAAGTAGATCCCACTAGCCAAATCCTATTTTTGCTTTGTATATCTTCAATGCGAAAGCTTCCAGTAAAGGTGAATGTTAAGTGTGGAACAAAACAGGTGTTACGAATAATTCAGTGACCGTGCTTTTTCAGTGTGCCTGTCGGAAGTCGAAACGAATATTTCTTTCTATCAGAGAGATCGTGTGATATCTCGTGCACTTTTTGCACCTCGCTCACGATATTTCCTTCCTAAAAAGCGTCTGTTAACCTAAGCTTGTTGGCACTGCAATATTAACCTTGTGATCTTTGCGATACTGCATCCATGGATAAAAAAACAACTGCAGAAAGCAAGTATATTGTGTTGGTTAACATATGGCTGTTGTCAGGCGCAGGGTGCAATAACTGAGGGGACATTTTTCATAAATGAGGGGGCATATCTTAATCATATACCATTTGCCCCCTGTGGCGCCGGGCCTGGGTGTATTACTGTATTGTTGCAATGACAAATGCCATGTTAGCGTTAGCTAGCACAACAAGTCAAAATAACTGATCTTATAGTTTGCCAATTCAATTGGTTGGACTTCTCTCAATATTAACAAGCTACCCATACGGAAAATGTATACATTTTAAATATATTATTTCTATACATTTTATAAATGTATGTCAAAGTGTTGCAATTGGATTCCTTGAAAATATATTTTTTAAAGTAATACTATAAATGCATGGCGATTACGAAAACGCAACTTTCCGCTATCCTGTCGGGCGCCCTACAAACTGCTCCTAACAAAGATAAGCTAGTAGTGGCATTCGGTAATGTATTTTCCACAAGAAAATACATGTTGTAATGAGACCATGTTTGTCGGTGAAATACATTTGGACTAAAATTAAATGAATTTATACATTCTGAAATACATTTTGATACCTGACATGTATTTTGGATCAGGTTGCACGTTGGAACACCGTGTAATAGTGCAACAATTAAAGAATAATGTTTCTCAATATTAAATTGCATAGTGTTGGGATCTAATTATCCATGGTACATAATAGCATTAAAAGATTCAGAAAAATCTCTGTATGCAAGGGAAAGGACCGAAAACCAGTATTGGATAGCCGTAATCTTTGGACCCTCAGGCAGCACTGCATTAAAAACAGACACAATCATATAGTGGACAAAATTGCGTGGGCTCAGGAACACTTTTGAAACTAAATGTCTGTGAACTCAGTACATCTCTGCATCAATAAATGCAAGTTACAACGCTACCATGAAAAGAAGAAACCATATATAAACAAGATCCAGAAACACAGCCATCTTCTCTGGGCCCAAACTTATTTATGATGGGCAGAGGCAAAGTGGAAAATTGTCCTGTGGTCTGTAAATACACTAAATTGAAATAATTTTTGTGAATCAAGAATGCCTCATGCTCCAGGCTAAAGAGGAGGGTAACCATCCAGGTTTGTATCTATGCACAGTTTAAAAGCCAGCATCTGTGATGGTAGGGGGATGCATTGGTGCAAATGGCATGGGTGACTTGCACATCTTTGAAGGCACCATTAATGCTGACTAATATATACAGGTTTTGGAGAAACACATGCTGCCATCCAGATCAATTCTTTTTCAGGGAAGGCCTTGCTTATTTGAGCAAGACAATGCCAAACCAAACTCTGCACGTATCACAACAGCATGGCCCTGCAGTAAGAGTTTGTGTGCAAAACTGTCCTGACTGCAGTCCTGACCTGTCACCTATTGAAAAAATCTTCCGGGATGCCTGGCGGATATGGTATCCCCCTATTTAATGAATGAAAATATAGTCCAGATTGAATTAAACCTATTGAATTTGTTGGTAAAGAAGAGAATCAATAGCTGTGGCTGTTTGGGAAAATGTAGGTACTATGCAATTTGATTGACCAAGGGACACAGATTCGGCCGATGCCTGGCGGAAATGGTGTCCCACTCTTTAATGAATAAAAATATACTCCGGAATTTTTTAATATTCAATGTTGGTGAGAGATTTTTTTGGACAATCCAGGTTAATTTACAATGGAGGGATTCCTCCATTCCTGAATGCAATGGTAACCACTTTATTTTAGAAGTTAGATGTGTATTAAATTATTGCAGTCACTGTATTTTCAATGGGAGTGGATGTACCACAAGCTTATAGAACAAAAAAGTTTAAATAACCAGATGCTTTCTGGAACCCTTTTTGGAAGGAAGTCAGTGTCGGGACCGAGAAGCGTGCACGACATCACACGCTCCGGCAGACAGAAAGGAACAATTCAGGCACACTGAATTCGCATGGTCACTGTATTCTTCGTAACGCCGGAACAGATAGTCAAAAGCAAGTTTCATGCCAACGTAATACATTTCTGTATTATATGAGTATGATACAGAAATGTATTCACTTATCAAACAAAAAACACGATTAAGATATAAACAATACGGATATTACCACCACGAATTAGTTATTGTTCGTCCAGGCCTTGATTCATTTACATTTAAAAGACAGAAAACAACATTCTCTGTTGTTCATGTCCCGCAACTGGAGTAAACTGTGTCATTTTAGAATGGGCTGTGGTAAATCTAGAGACACGTATTTCACCTCCTTGTATATGCGGTCACTTTTTGGCTACACATGCTGATATGTGCTCAAGTACACGGAGAACAAGCGTGAACGCACACGCATAAGTACAATAATTTAGCATCTAACAAGTTTGGGATATTTAACACTATGTTAACATAAATGTCCATTGTTACAGTCTACATGTGTGCATATTATAAGCCTACAGGCCAGCTGTCCAAGCATTTTGCGGTCTGGAAAGTTAAAAAACATTTTCGCTAGCGTTAGACCAGAATAATTGTGTTTTGTATTCCTTTCATGCAGCCTGTGTTGGATTCACTGCACCCGCGGTTTTTACTAAACTCTAAAGAAACAAGCGCAGCGCTGTTGCTATGTTGATTTGTTTCATTGCTAAATATTATCACCGGAGGGAAAAATTCCCCCAGGTTTTCGGCTTGTGGTGTGAGGAGCTTTTTAAAAGTAGGACATAGGCTATGCCAGTTATGAAGGAAGGAGTACTTGATTCATTAGGTCCGTGGACAGATCAGACAGCAAGACTGAAGACTTTGTAGACAAAATATAGTAAAGATAACCCCCAAAAATGGTCTCACAATGTTTTGGCAGCTCCCGACGAGGAACATTTTCATTTCCGTTAGGGATTTGGTTTAGAGTAAAACCTATTATGAATCATTTCAGAATTTAAGTTACGTTTTGGCGATATAATTTGGGTTTAGGTCGCGTGTCACAGCTACGTTTTGAAATAACGGTTTTGTTATTGATGATAAGTTTAGGGTTACACTAGGGTTTAGGGAAAGAGATCGCACACATGGATTTCCGGGTTAGGTTAAGGACCTTCGACTGTCAAAGCAAACGTGTGCATACTTGTGCGTTTTCAGTAGACTAAGCTACAACTACATGGCCCATGGTACGTTTCGATGCGCCTCATGACGTAACTTCATGTGGGTAAGAGCAGGCTGGAGCAAAGAACCGATTGAAAGATTACACTCTCGAATTGTCCTACACCAAGTCCGGTGCGTTTACTAGTGTATAAGACCAAAAAGAGTTGGACAGCATTTAATAACGTCGTAAAGATATTTATCACATAATAATTTAATGTGAAACTAATCCGAACATTTACTATTATTTGGGTTCCTTTCATGCTTTGGTGTGGTGTTTCTCAGCTGAAACATTCAAATTGGATTTCGAGCGAATATCCGGAAAATCCAGATGATGCCGTTGGATTCTAATTAGGTAAGGCGCGTTAGTAAATACAGACGATTTTATATAACGTGATATTTTACTGATATTTGCTTTTTCACCAAGAAAGTTACTGTAATCGTTAGTAAATTTGTAACAAATCATGTATGTTTTTTAATTGTTGCGTACCACTTTACAAACGTTATTGGCAAATCGTCGCAAATATTCCTAGGCAACAATTGTATTACTTTTTCACTTTAAAACTAGTTATGTCTCAGAAACCAGACAATGACAGCAGTCAGCAATACTAAAACCTGAGGTTCGTGGTGAGCCTTTTGTAGGTATCCATAATCTATATATTGCCTGTATTTGAGCAACTCAAAGTAGGCAAATCTTTGCTTAAAGTATACGCTATGACAACACTTTTGAAATATGTATTTAACTCTACTGGTTGTGGACAATAAAGAGTCTCTCCCTTGTGTGGTTGACAAGCGGGTTTGGCCCGCTCAGAGAAAGCCCAGCTGGGGGCTATTGTTCCCACAACATAAACTGATTTGCATGCATCATCTCACTTGAGCATCTGGCCTCGTGAGTCCCTCTTTTGTTCCCCAACATTTGGTCCATTTGTTCAACTGTCCAGTCATTCGTTGCTGACCGTATCATAGCAGGACTCTTAATAGTCCACCTTTCCTCACTTTAAAGTCAAATTGACACCCTAGTCTACATTATGTTGTATTATAATTACAGCTGTTCAACATAAGTGCTACTTTCATAGAGAACTATCATTGTATCATGCTTATAGGGCTGTGTTTCTGTGCAGCCTGTAATTATATTTATTTTGAAACTCTATTTAACTCCATTGAAGATTTGTATGCTATAGATACCAAATAACCTTTTTTCAATGAGTACTCTCATACCCAACTGTCTTCGTATCATTTACTCTCATCTTACTATACTGTTCATACATTAGCTTACTATATCATTTTTGGATGCTTCGGTGGGTTTAAAAATAACACTTATCAAATCACTCTCACCAGAGGTTCCATTGCTGCAATGGGCCCGATCTACTTTATTTATATCACGTTGTTCCTAGCCCTATTCAAGTCCAACATCCCAGATAAGAGACTCTCATCGACTCACCCCTGTTTTGACACCACCAAGTTCTGTGTGGATCAGTTTTCACTGGTGACAGTCTGTTATGCAAGTGCATTTGTTTGGGTGAAAAGCCCTAAGGATGGGTGTGTGTTTCATGCCATAGTTAGGGAATAAAAACAAACGTGGGTTCAGCGAAGGTTGCTGAGGCTGAAAATGAATGGAGCTCTCAGTCATTCTGTTAGCATTGCGTTACAGTTCTGCTGCTCTTCGCACAAGCTAGTGAACACAATGAGTAAACAGCAACCCTATGGCACGTACTGCAAATATGCAGCTTAAGTCGTATTGCTCACAAAGCCACATGTCAACAACTGCAATGTTGGGTGTGCCATGACTCAAATGCTAGCCGGCGAACTATCATTGAATGCTTATGAATGTGTAATTCATTGCTTTGCTTATTTCTGTATTTCGCGTCGGGCAGTTAGTTACACAAATTTTTATGCTGCCCGACCATGCTTTTGCTCAGAAGTCCAATTGATGTTTTACTGTGATGCTCAAATCTGATTTGAGCAGAGAATAATTGAGGAGACAAAGCAGACCGCACCCAAAGCAGACCACCTCAATCTAAGTCTGAATTAGTGAATCAGTATTACGTTTCTACTGTGGAATTGTATCAGAGAAGACTATAAATCTGTCCAACTCCATGATCCGCTTCAGCGGAGAGTTGTGCTGTGGAGAATTAGTCAATTCTGGACAGTCATTCCGGAAAGATCCCCTTTTCCTGGTTGGACAGGAAGACACAAAAGACTGTTTTAATTGGTCCTCTCTGCTCCTCGTCTCTACACATTCCTTTGTACGCTACGACCCTTACTTTCCCCTCCTGTTTCAAGTTTGCCTCGATGTGTTTGACAGGTCCATTCAAGGGCATACAAGCCACCGCCTCATATATCTGGCACCATAGGCTCATCTAAAAGAATGATTTAGTCTCGACCGGGAGAGAAGTTCTGGTGGAACGTAGTGCGTTATACTTTGAACAGGGTGTCAGTTGTTCTATAGTTTTGACTGACATCCAGAGGAGAAAAAAGACATGTAAATGTTTTATTCAGAATATGTGCAACTATATGATAGGTTAATATGACGTGAGATTCTCTGTTATGATATTGTCCTTGTTCAGTTGCCATTCTCTTGTGCAAGTCACTTAATGCCAATTTCTCTGAATATGAGTGTCTGTCAAATTGCTTAAATGTAAATAAATGTCCAAGTGGTGCTTGTCTTCACGTTCAGCTTGGTTCAGCTTGGTTCAGCTTGGTGCTTGTATGAGGTTGAAACAGCGATCACCAAGAAGGCACAGTGGATTCAACGCCTGGCACTGCTAAAATGAACAAAATGTCAATACTAATCTTGTCTTTTCTCATCAATAGTAAACTCTATCCTCACCTTCATCACTGTCCGGATTGGGTCTTTGCCCCATAGACACATGTAAGACTATCTTCACAAATTTAAAGGAAAATAGCTTCAGTATACTGTAATCTATCTAATCTATCATCACCTATTGTGTATTCTGTTCCTATATAATATACAGGTTTGAAAAGGAAGGTTTTGAGTGAGGAACAGAAGGGTTAAAATTCAAAGACCACTGCAAATTGAACGCTTCTGTTCCTCACTCAAAATGTTCCTTTTCAACTTTTTTGGAAAGGAAAGAAAAAGATGCTGTGATTTCTTATATTTTTCTGTATATATAATATAAAAGGTCTACCACTACCAATGCCATTACACAGGGGAAAAATAGGTGTAAACTTACTTGGAGAATATCGGTGATTCTTGTTTTGTTGCTTTCATCCTTTCAATTTCAAATTCTGTGGGGGACATTTTAGACTGTAAGGAAGATATACGACCAGGTTGACTTTTTCTGGATACAATTATTTATTTTTCTTTCACGGTTCTCTGTGTTCTAACTTGATGAATAATTCAGAAGGGTTTGAAATGTAAACTAGCATGCGCCATCTGCTATCTCCAAAGTCAGACTCCTGCATTTGTCATTGTGGACTCTTTTTGTCTGTCTTTTGTTTACTGACATCTTCATTTGCTCTGTTGCTAATTACATAAAAAAGAAATTATGCATTTTGGCCTCAATTCATTTTCAAATGTATTTAGCAGACTTTTTTCACTCTTTTTCTTCCACCCTGTCTCTCTCAATGCACCTATCTTATAGTTTTTTATGTATCCCTCAACCCCAGTCATAAGTGTTTTTGTCAACATGTTCATTTTTATAAATGGCAAGCATTGAGGTGCCATATTTTGATCAGACTTTGTCCCTCTCTTGATAATCTTCTTATATAATTGCACCTACCACCAAAAGCAACCCTCTATCGGATTGTGAAACATGGCATGTATGACCTGTGAACAGATGTCAGGAAAAGTCCTTAGTCTTGTTCTGCTTACACGTTATGCAACTTTGATAATGTTAAACATTTTGAATCGTTTCTGTTTCTTTAGTTGGGTATTAGTCATTATTGGCTTAACATTAAAGTTATTTAACATTTGCAAACTGTTAGGCAGTTTAGAACCTTCCCCCAACACACACTGTGCTGAAAAGCTCGGTACTGATGACTTAATTAGGTAAGAGTAAGTTAATCAAGACTTTGGAAAACAATACCTACGTACTGAGAGAGTTACTTGTTGATACCGCAATGAGCTCTCTTTAATTTCATCACATGTCTTGCCACCCAGACAATCATAATGCTTTCCTCAGACGCCGTTGTGTCAGTTCTCTCTCTGTGTAACGCTTGTCTGGCACCAAATCGAGCACTCAAACTCCCTGTGGTGCATGTAGAAGTAATTTACTCCCCAGTCCACCTCCGAGTCAGACCAGAGCTTGTTTCCGATTTGGTCACAACCAGAACCAAGGGGGCGCAACAACGGTGTCCTTGTTGCTGGGGAGGAGGGAAGTCCCTTTAAAAGTCATCTTCCTTGTCCTGGGAGAGGGTGGGGTTTCTATGTGCTATAGCTGCAAAGCTCCTCCATTATCGAGTTACAGGGCCAGTGAATGGACCTCTGTCCTCTGCAGTTAACTGGCTTTATTCATAGACGGGGGATACTGGACTCTGGCATGACTTGAGGGGTGATTCTTTGCAAAGAGACTCATAACCTGTTGGAATCCTAAAAATAAATATTACAAGGCTTGTGTGTGTTACCTGTCTTTTGAATGAATGCGGAAAACCTACTGTAAGCAGGTTTCTGTAGGATACAAAGGCGAATGCTTGTTCTCAGTTTCCAGAAAGTACCGCAAAATGTGTACAGGCTGATGTGATGTGGTCCGGGAGCTAGCTGAGCAATGCCTCTTGGCCTTGGTGGCATTGATGAGTTTCAGGAAAGCTATTGACGCTCTGCATCTCATCAGGGCTTTTGTTTATTATGAAGGAGGTCATTATGATGGCTTGAATCCAAGGCTAGCATATTCAGATCTGTTGTGTGGGATTCATTGTATCTTGTCATTTGGTCCAGTTAATGACTAACTGTTGGCTGTAATAGATGACCACTTGCCTTGCCTGACTCAAATAAAAATATTTCCTCGTAATATTGGTAACCACATATTTCTTCCTAAAATCTGTGGGCGTTGCTTAATGTTCAGTTGGAGCAAGAACTTTGGAAAGCCAATCAAAATAGCATAACCTATACAGAATCAGGTTCCGGTTTTGGCTCCTTACACAGGCAATTAAAAATACCCTAGAGAGAGTAATGTAAGCCACTGCTAAGATTGTTGGGAAAAACCCTACACTATAAAACCCACCGGTGCGCAACAAAACTGCTCAGATAAACACACTACGCATATTTTAAAATACATCTGCTTCACCCAAAACAATGCATTTCACTAGGCCTATTGGCAGGAGGCATTTCTCTTTTATTATGTATTCTTCTGCAGTTCATACCTATGTGGTTCCTGTGCAGAACCCCCACATCTTCATCGCTAAAGAAATAGATTGGGTTTCAAAGTTGGTTTGACATTGATTTAATGTTTTTTGTATATCAGTGAAGTAAAACAACTTTTTTGTGTTATAGAATAGTGTATAATTGATTACATAATTTTTTTGCCATCCATCTACACACAATACTTCATGTGCGAACACATTTGATCATTTGTGCCAAGAAAAACGACTGAATTATCTATGTACATATGTATTTACAACCTTAGCCATGACTCTCCAAATGAGCTCAGATGCATCCTGTGTTTTTTAATCACCCACAAATTAGTGCCTATATAACTTTTATTTGGAGTCCCCTCGTGTCAAATTCAATTGATTGTTCATGATTTAGAAAGTAATGCGCCTGTCTATATAAGGACCCACTCTTTGTAGTATATGTCAGAGCAAAAGCAAAGCTGTAAAGTCCCAGGAACTTTCTGGAGATGTTTCAGATAGACATGTGTGAAGTCATAGGTCTCAGGAACATTTATAAAAATGTTGAAAAACATTGAAAGTTTCATCGTTGTGAAATAGTTTGAAACAGTAAGACTCTTCCTAGAGCTGGCTGTAAGGCCAAGCACAGTAACCAGACAAGAAGGGCCCGCGAAAAAACCCAGTGGCCACTTGATCAGAGTTTCTCTGCAGAAATGGGGGAACCTGCCAAAAAGACAACAATTTCGGAATCACTCCTTCAATCACACCTTTATTGTAGAGTGGCTATATTGAAGCCACTTTTGAGTTTAAGACGTGACATCCAGCCTTGAAGGACTGAGAGCATGCAGAAAATGAGTTCTGGTCTGCTGAGACCAAAATCCAACTATTAGGCCTGAATGCCAAGCGCTACATCTGGTGAATCAAGGTAACACTCATTACTTGGCTAATACCATCCCTACAGATAAGCATGATGGTGGGGGCTTCATGCTTTGGGAATTCTTAAAATCAAGGGAAGGATCAACAGAGCAGAATATAGAGATGTCATTGAAGAAAATATAAGAGCACACAGGACCTCAGACTGGGGCAAAAATGTATCTTTCAATACAATAACAACCTGAAGCAAAGAGCAAAGAACACTGGCAAGTCTGTGATTGTCCTTGAGTGGGCCCAGCCATTCAAAATGACAAATTAAGTATATATCACACCTAAATTTAAGGAAAGTGAAGGGTTCTGAACACTTTCCAGAAGGCAAACTGTATTTTTCAGTAAGAATCTGCAAGCTTTGCACATGTGGATTCACATTTTTTTTAATTCATTTGTGGAAAAATTGCAGTGTGGTTGATCAATTCTCTGTTTTACTCAACCACAGCAATTTTCTGTTTTCAAATCACAAATGACTGCATGGTAACATCCCTAAGCAATTTCCTTCCTTTGTTTCAGCTCAGTTCTGAAGAATGATTGTCTTTGATCTCCACAGCATGCATTTCAACTTTATCGTGTTTCGAGATACTAAAGTAAATGTTTTACCCACATTTACCCACCTTTAGAAAATATCTGCATACCTTTCTGTATCAACTGTCTAAAGAAATCTAATAATTAATTGTTATGTCTTCATAACCAACTATTCATATCAATTAGGACTGTCCCGGATGTAAATCTTGATCGACCGAGAGTTGACTGACCTTTCAACTAATCCATTGGTAGACATTTTAAAAAGTGTATTATTTGAAATGGAATGCCTTGCAAATGTATACAAACCCCTAACCAATTTTAAAATATGACTGAATTACAAGTAGTACGGTGACATTTCTGTTTGATATTTTAAAACACTAACACTCAAACACAACCTTTCCAAAGAGCCTGTTGTAATGGAATTGTCATCTAATATCAGTTTTGTAGGGTTTCTCTAATTTCCAGTGTGTAAAAGTTCTCAAATTTAAACCATGTTTACAACAAAGTTTTCTAATTCTAACTGTGGTCCTTGTACTTTTAATTATCACGGTGCTGGTGTTAAGACGCACACATACCCTATACCAAGCAAATGTAGAACGCTTTAAAAGGGGTTTCAATCTCAATATATAATTTTATTAAACAGGAAGAGAGAACAATCCAAGGCACAAAACAAAATATACCAGTGTGTACTTTTCTCTTTTTCTAATAACAAAAATGTGAACCAGAGAGAAAGGCACAAACATTCTTGAGAAAAAGAAAAACAAACAGAAGCAAAACAGAAAAGTAGGCCCTCAATAACCCCCTTTCTTTCTACCTGATATGCCCTCCTCCTCTGAAATACATCCCCAAAGGGCCAGCAAAAGGATCCCCAAAATACATGCAAGAACATGAGCACATCGAAGCTTTAAGGAATAATGTGACCTGTTACAGTGCCAAATGTTCCACATTGGAGAGAGGCTGCCATCTCGTCTAATTTGATTCGAATGCTCTTAATATCTAGGGCTTGCCAATTTTTTTAGCCGTAGTTCGTTTGATGGTACCAAATTTTTCTCTTCATTTCCAAAATCGAATCAAGATTAATGACTAGACAATTCCACTGTTTCAGGATACATTTAGCCGAAATTAGAAAATTAGTTGCTGTTAGTGCTTGGTTATTCTGTTCAGAGGCGCTGAATCTCCCAAGAAAATCTGTTGCGGCTTTGGGGCAAAGCAGTGGAGTAAAGTACCCATTTGTCACATAAAGAATCCAGTGTCAGAGAACCAATGCTATTTGTTGTTTGAATTTTGTAGTCTGTATAGAGTCTTAAATTATACAAGACAATGTCTGGATTTGATTGAACTGATTGGAATGTGGTCTAAGGTTTTCCCCCAGTGTGCTATAGAAATGTCAGTGCCTAGTTCCTCCATTCGTTTGTCATTTTTGATTGTCAATTGACCAATTTAAAATGTGTCACAGACTATATTTCTATTTGTTGAGGGTGGCACCTTTGAAGCACACATCAAATAGAAGTCTAGAGATTGTAGCAATTTTTGGACCCCATACAATGAATTGTCTGCCCATCTGAAGTTACTGCTGTGCTTGTTGGTACATAGCCGAGGCAGTCAACAGGTGCTAGCACCGTGCCAGCTATTCCTGTCAGCCACAGGCTTGGCAACACATTGTCAGCTCCTTATTAATATTGCTTCTACGGCCCAATTAGCAAAATTGTTACAGTGACATTAGCTTCTCCAACTAGGGCAAGTATCAAACGGCGTAGACCAGGAAATATGTGAGTGACCAATGTCAAAATACCTACGTTTCCTTAATTAATTCAATCAGGGTCTCATTTTGAAAGCAGAACCGGTTTGACACTGAAATTGGAATCAGGACAAATGTACAACAGGTTGCTGACAGTAATTATTTGGGATCCTGTATTTAATAGTGACACTTTATGACTTCTCTAAATATTTACATCCTTTATGTCAGTTGTTGAAGAAACTCATATCTAGAAGGCATTGCATTGAACAGTTTGATTTTACCTCTTGACTTCTTAGAGTTCCGAATAATTATTTCATAAAGCTGTGTTGTGGTTGGTTTCCCTGGCAACACAATTTAAAAAAACAATTTCTGACCACAAGAAAGTAATTTAAACATATCAACATGAAGCGTAAGGCTGTTCGCACAGATATGTTCTGGTTCTTTACCTTTTTCATGTGCGGTGGCTCCACAGATATTGCAGATTCTACCCACATTTACAGTAAACAAAAGAAAGTCATTCATGGGAAGGCGAACAACATCAGAAATTTTAATAACAACAATTTCAGTCGGACTGAAGAAGATGCGGAATGTAAGTACAGGTCTTTTGGTGACAGACCAACAAAAAACATCCTTGGACTGGCCAACCTGAGGGTGTCATTGTACACTTTGTACACGGATAGTTTCAGAGATGACCAGACCGTTGATCCGATTTGGTCTTGGAAGTCTCAACCCTGCAAACCCCAGAAACCCTGGATTTCCTTTGATGAGATGCTGGCGTACCCATCAGAAAACAC
Organism: Esox niger; assembly: GCA_016801105.1. Lineage (NCBI taxonomy): Eukaryota > Metazoa > Chordata > Actinopteri > Esociformes > Esocidae > Esox > Esox niger. The sequence continues at coordinate 19,511 of JACXGJ010010663.1, forward strand.
CTGGCCTTACTTCCCGTGGCAGATTGTGCGCCCGTTAGCACCAGAGAAAAGGAGAGCCTCCGACGTGGCTACTGGCGACTTAAAGAAGGCCCGTTCATCCGTCCCTGTGGTGCAGAGTCCCACCCACGAGGAGTTCCTTCATCAGAGCCGTTTGTTTAAATATATGACTCGGTCCTCCGCAAGCCACACTGAGGCATCCCTGTGAGGGCCTCTAGGAGCGCAGCCTCCCTATAAAGAACCAGTCTCAGGACATAGTTAGCCCATACCTTAATGATGCCCCAGATGGACGACTGCCGCTAAAGCCTCCCTATAAAGAACCAGTCTCAGGACATAGTTAGCCCATACCTTAATGATGCCCCAGATGGACGGCTGCCGCTAAAGCCTCCCTTGGTATTATGGAAAATAAATATTTGTGTTTTATTTATTTATGGTCCTAGACTGATTACTGATTTCTCAATCAAGCACTTTACTTTAATGTAACTGTGAAGGTACTGTGAATGTGAAAATCAGTCATTTCCGTTTCCCACAAGTGAGGAACCGTGATGAAATGGGTCAAAAGAGGTAAAGCCTTTGAAGGAACTGTCTCTGTGATGCACAGTGACGGCATGTTATCTTTACTTGGGTGAGATCTGAGTGCAGCTGTAATCACCAGCTAGCAATTCCTGATTAAATCTACAGGCTCACTTCAAAGACTCACACGTGACAATGGAACAACGGTTTATGACCCATAATTGAGTCGGTTATGTGTTTTTTTTAATCATGTGCTCATTTTTTTCTCTGATCTTGCTGTTTCCCTATTGTCTTTCAAGTCTAGCTTTTGTTAGATCTGTATTTTTTTTTTAGGTCAATGTCATTGCTATTCAACAAATACACTTTGTTTGCCCCAGGTTTGTGGTTTTCCTATACTTCAACCTGCTGACGATCCCATGTGCCCATGTAAATTTAGAGATTGCGGCTGGATATTGTTTCAAGCCATAACCAATTTTTAAGCTAGTTAGCTGGCTCAGCTTTCAATAGTTCTTTCATGTATCTTACGCATGCACAAATTTGTAGGATTTTACACACCATGTACTATTTCATATTAATGAGGGTGATTGGCCCTCTGCTGCTTTATACGATGACATTTGTTTGACCAAAGAGCTTACCTGAGTCAAGTGTCTGGTGATCAGGCTGCAGTCCACTGATCCCCGACCTCTGTGGTCACATGACATCCTGTGTCAGAGTCATGGACAGTTTAGATGCCATTCTTGGAAGAGATGGGGCCAGGAAGTCAGGGAGAAACTACTTTCAGTTGTTTGGGCAATGCGTCCACGTTGCTCCTTTCTTGTAATTCTTTCTTGAATTAATTAAAGAAAATGGTCAATAATGTTGTAATTGTCATAGTCTTCCCTCTTTGTCTGTGGTACCATCGCATGATCTCATTCTCATCTTTCTCACTCTCCAGTAGAGTTGGAACAATTAATTGAACAAAACAACCATTTATCACAGGCATTTTTTTATATTGTTCATTACAATTAGTTTCCTGTAATAGAGAAACTTGAAGTTTGGTAATATTAGTGACTGTTTATTTATCATAATTGCATAAATTCAGGCTATTAATCGAAATATTTATTTCGCCTATATCACGCTGCTGGACTCAATAGATTTGTCAATAACAAAGAAATTGTCTATCAAATATGGTTCTTCCCTCTATCATAGACCGTTCCAATAATGCATGTAAATGTATTTTCTGTGTGCTAAGCCAGACCCAGGATCTCTGTGTATCTAAGACAAAGCGTGTGTGTTGCTATATTGTATTAATGAGTATGAGTGTGTTTAAGCTGTGGAGGGGTTGTTTGTGTGTGTCCCTGCGGCGCATCCCCGCTGAGAGCTGAGTGGATTGGACTTGGGGGGGGGGGGG
>JACXGJ010010664.1:0-15000 GCA_016801105.1 Esox niger
TGGTTCAGTGATAAGATAATTGATGAGTACCTTCATCTCATTAAATCTCATTTGGACGATCACTTTGTGCTGATGTGCCCTGCGTCTTTTGTTAGCCAACAGCTACAAAATGTATATTATGAAAGGATAGATGTTCTACCTAAGGTACCTAGAGTAGCACACAATTGGCGGACCCTATGTGTGTGTGTTCACTAAAGCATTCCTATTTGGAGATAACATTAATGAATTCATTGCTAACAACATGTGATGTTCTATTTTATATGAATTATCAGAAAAAGGGTTATTGCATTAATGTCAAAACACATTCAGATGGGAAGCTCCATGAGCAAATAATTCCATGGATATTTTAACAAGATTAGTCTGCAACAATGTGACCATGCAATATTGTACACTTGCACTATGGCTCTCAGAATGTTTGTTGTATTTCAGGTGCTGATATCCTGACCCTAATCTTACATCAGGACATCCAAGAAATCTGCTCTGTTACCATCCGGTAGGAAATACTGGATCACCGGCGCTCCAAGACTATGCCTGTACTCAAGCAAGAAGATGATAAAGTGTTATTATTGTCTCTACAGTCCACAAAATCTACTGAATACTCATTTACAATACAAGCCTGCCAACTTCTCAACTGAAACATCTACTAATGAACTTTTTTTCTCAAAAAAAAGCTATGGCTTGGATGTACTAGTAATAAAATATATCCTTCTTATAGAGTTGATGAAGTTGAACTGGTATATTTAGTTAATCTAAGAGGTATAACACTGTAAACAGTCTTTTGGGCTGACCTAAACCTCTAAAGGTGGTAAAGCAGGTTAATGTAAACAATTGAGAATTACATATGATCATTGGCTGAATTGTTAAGAAATCAACAAGTAAAGAAGTGATTATCATCTCCATTAACAAAAGGAATAATGGATTTAAACGGATGGCTATTCAGTCAATAGTAATGGGGCCAATGGAATGTTACATGCCAGCAACAATTGCAAATACACAGTGCCCCTTGATTTCTTTGCATATTATCACAGTATAGACTCTCATGAACATTTCCTACAATACATTCACCGCGGCATATAGAACCGTATTTTTTTTATTGAGCAATATGTATTTAATATCCACCGAATTCCATTGTGGCCAATGGTATGGGTGGAGTAAAAAGCCAGCAACACTTGCAAATACACAGTGCCCCTTGATTTCTTTGCATATTATCACTCTATAGACCCTTCTGAACATTTCCTACAATGCATTCACTGCGGCATATAGAATTGTATTTTTTTTATTGAGCCATATGTATTTCATATCCACTGAATTCCATTGTGGCCAATGGAATGGGCTGAGTAAAAAGCCAGCAACAACTGCAAATACACAGTGCCCCTTGATATTTTTGCATTTTATCGCAGTATAGACTCTCCTGAACATTTCCTACTATAATATTTTACAATATACACTATGGAAAGTGATTATTTTTATTTTATTAAAATCGCGTTTTTTGTCTGACTTCTATTTTGAAGGCAAAATCCTTTAACCGGAAGTCTTATTGTTGCTACGGAATCTCTAATGTTGCCTGCATGACGCTAATATATTAGTGAGCTAACGTTAGCAATTTTAGATCAGCGTCTTGTGAGCAACATTAAGAAATCACTTCCGGGTCACGAAAATAAGGACTTTTTCAAAATATAGGAGACCAACATATTACTTGAAAACTGACATAAATAAAGTTAATTAATTGTTTAAGAATATGTACCTCTCAAAACATTGAAAACAATTAATCTTTGACCATATTAAAGAGTAATTTCAATAAAAAGTGGGTATTAAAACTTTCTAAAAAATTCTAAAAATGCCAATGACTGAATATGGAATAAATATTGCCTCACTGCTCTTTAGCTATTGAATGTTCCACAGAGAAAGCAATGTAGGAATAGTTCCAGAGAGTGTGTAGGGTAATACAAACCTGTAAAACCATGAGGAAGGGTGTGCTACATCTAACAACACAATATTTTCCACACCCTCTTTTTCCACAATGTGATTTAATGTATAAGAAATACACTATGCACAATACAGAAACAACTTTTCTATACTTGTCCTTGACTCTCTTGGGAAAATCTTGGGAGAAAGGCAGAAATCACGCCACATCACGTCACGATCACGCCACCAATATTTCCTAACAGTGTGTTATGGGGCAGATCACAAAGGGTTGTTGGAAGATTCAAGAAGGATCCATCCAGAAATTAGCATAATGGGAGGAGCAAATATCATTGTATAACCATATTGTATAAAAGTGTGTTTCCTAAGTTTGGAAGTCGGTTGTTCTGCAGACCAACATGGATTGATTGCTCTGTAGATCAGCACAGCTTTATTACCTTACTAAAGTCTACCTTTGAATTCACAAACTCCTGAGTTGTTTGAAAATGTTGGCAGGAAAAATGGTAAACATTTTCCACAACATACGCCGCAGTGAATGTAATTTAGAAACGTTCAGGAGAGTCTACAGAGATATTATGTTAAAAAAAATCAGGTGGCACTGTGTATTTGCAATTGTTGCTGGCATTTTACTCCGCCAATACCATTGGCCACAATGTAACTCAATGCATTTGAATTACATATCGCACTATAGAAAATAACTGTTCTATACGCCACAGTGAATGTATTGTAGGAAATGTTCAGGAGACAATCAAGGTGGTGTGATCAAGTCTAGAGTCAATAAATAAAGGATTTTACTCTATGATATAGTTGTAGCTTGCCCATTCTCACTGAAAATCATACACAGAGTGCAGTCGAGCAGTTTTTGAATACGATGAGAGACAATGAATGGCTGGTGTTTAACAACAATACCCTACCTGTCCAAATAAAGAGTGATAGGTCTTTAGTGTTGTTGAATGCAGCTATTGAAGTGTTTAACAACAACAATCTGGAGATTTATGTGCAGCGTTGCTGGAGACATGCCATGACAGGAGATCTTGACTTCTGTATGATACGAGCTTGTAAAAGTCATTTAATGCGACAGGCTATTGACCTGTGTAAAAAACAATTCTCTGGTAAAGATAATAGGTATAGAATTGGCATGTACATTTTCAGCTTGTTGTTGAATTCAACACATCTCAAGGAAATCTGTGCTTTAGTTTATGACATTTGCATCATCCTGGGGAGCAGAACTAATAGTACATTGGTAATGCAGAGCTTTGTAAGTGTTCATAGTCAAACAGGAAAGTTGTAAAAGTGAACCATGCAACTCAATGGATGAAATAGAGTTGGGTGATGAGGTTCTAAAATACACAAAATCACCTTTCATTGATTGTTTTATTCAAATGCAAGAAAAAAAGCATCAGTCAGCACAATCAGAACATTTACTGTAAGAAAGAGCTGTTGGACACACTATTCAAAAACGTTCTCCCTGTAATACCAATTTGGTCTGACCATATTATAGATTTACAGAGGTTAACAGAATCATACAAGTAAAAACCAAGACAGAATAAGAAAAGTACAGCAATTAGTGAGGTAACATTCAAAAACACAAAAGTTCTTTTCCTTGATAATAAAAAATAGAATTGATTAATGTATTGTCAAACTGTATACTCTGCATAAAGCTGGCCAAAGAGACATATGTGAGAAAATCAAAGTTCAAAATCCCAAAATGCAACACATATTGCCGCAACCAGAGAAAGGCTGGGAGAAAAGGAAAAAAGCACCAAAGCATCTCCATAAGGCTTTTCCGGTTCCTCCACCTAGAAGTTCTAATTCGTTCAGTCTTAATGAAAAGAAAGGGATGACCAATGATCTGAATGCACTGTGTAATGAGTCAAATATGTAAAATTCTCAGCAGGATTTTATGAATGATCCTAAAAGAACGGTATGTAGATGTGAATACAGAGCTCAACTGTTACATCTTAGCATAGTAAAAACGACATTTAAAAATCTAGACTCACCATCCATTACAGAATGTTCAGATATTAAAGAGAACTTTGATGCTCTCTTGTTGTCTGCAGGCCTGGACACAAATTTAAGCATTGTGTATTAAAGCAAGTTTGGATAGAGATAAACCACACCATTCCATCATTGAAATTAGGTCAGCATAATGACCCGGTAGATTTTATATATCAATTACTCCCCTGGTAACAATAGTTGGGTATCAAAACAATGGTCAGTGCTATGCATACTGATAGATTTGAAATGTGCAAAAACAGCATCTCACACAATGAGCATTACTTCAACTCGCATTTTCAACTCAGACAAAACACAGACACATCATTACTTGATATTCTCCTCAACAAGTCACCAACGGTGGAGTACCCAAGAAATGCAATCAGTGTGATGGTGTATTGATTAGACAAACCTTTGGAACACCACACCGGATATTCTAGTGTTTTTGTGCCCGTGTTGCAGACAACTTTACAGGTAATAGAAATTCAGTTCTTCCCTCCCGTAAAATTGAAATTCCAATTGTTGGCAATAAGAAGTACAGATTGAGCTCTGTGATATGCCATTCAGGTAAAACATCTACAGGGGGCATTTCTGGTCAGTGCTGGATTTTTACACTTTTAATATTTGGGCTAATGATGTACACATATCTGTTGGCAAGAATAGGGAGGGGTTAGCATGAGTACAGAAAGGGATAATATATTTCTATGAACTAGCTTATGAGCCTTAATGCAAATGTATTGATGTACACCAACATGATCCAGAATCAGGTATTTCTATGATTCCACAGTATGGAATACTTCTCCTACCATACAGTGGATGTAGAGTTACCCATTTAGATTTTTCTAAATACTACATCAGCATTTCAAGAATGCCATAAGAGATTACTTAGAGCTGAACATGTGAAACCATCTTGTCACTTCAAAAAGGCAATTTCCCAATTAGTAGCATTGGATTCAACCCTGTTTTCACCATTCTATGGTTCAAAACAACTTCATTATAGTTATGTATAGGATAAAAAAGATTTTGTTCAGGAAATTCTATCTGCTTACTTCTTGGGAAATGACCTGCTTTACATTCACAGTCCAAACAAAAAACAACTCATAGTAGAACCAATGGAGATTTCTGCAGATACATTGGTGAATATCTTGTTTCAGTCCAACAGAACCGAGGATGTAATGTATCTAAGAATTTCATAGGCTCTCAACATTCCAACTGTTATGTTACCCATAACCCAAAGACTTTGCTTATAAAAATGGACAGAGTGAGCATGCACTTACCTGGAAGTTTTACTTTATCTTGAATAATTTGCAAACACACATACTCTTTCCAGTATTGTCACATTTACAGATGAATACCCATTTATGAAACTGTGGAAGATGGAAAATGTTCACGATTTATTCAAATAAAGAACTTCTCAGTTGTTCGTATAACAGTTGATTATTTCAAGTGTAATTACGTGGATCCACGGGAACAGCCATCCCAACATTACAAAAGATGAACAGGGTAATGCCATGACAGACTGCTCTCCATTTCATTATGGCTTTCTCCTCTTTATACCCCCCCGGTCAGATCCTGCAAATATTATCTCTTATGCTATAACATACATACAAAACAAGTCGTCATACTAATCGTAAAACAAGATAGAACTCTACATTGTCATGGTAACCAAAGTTCTAGGTCATAGTTAACAGACCTCCTAACCTGAGCTACCCCTAGTCTCTGTCCTACCCGAATGGGAGAAACAGAGGAGACACAGACAACTTCACCTTGGAGCCATCTGTACAGGGCATGCTGTACAATTTTGGCTCCTTCAGTCCAGGCCATAACAACTTCTAAGAACAGGGCATGCTGACCTATGTCTCCTTCTATACGTGGCAACCATGAACAGTCTAAAGCAAAATATAGGCCTAGTCTAAACAGTCCGTTTATTACAGTGAATTAGCAGAATAATGGATAAATCAGGAAATGGTAATAAATTAATCCTTAACAAAACTGTAAAAATATCATCACCAGCTTTGGCATGCAAACTGCACTAACATATCAAAGATGCCGGTGGGCTATACTTTTGTATTACTCAAGAAATTGTTGCTTAAGGGCACATTCTGTCCCCTTGCATTTGATCGTACAAGTAGTGTAGAAGTTCTCCACTTTGGTCAGAAAGAAGTAATTCACATTGGCACTGACAAATGCAAGGAATGTGATTCCTAAGCCAACTCAGAGAAAACCATCTTCACTGGTTGCTGCGGATGTCGATACAATAAGCAATGGAAATTGGTTCAGTGATAAGATAATTATCTTAAGATAAGTACCTTGATCTCATTGAATCTCATTTGGAGGATCACTTTGTGCTGATGTGCCCTTCGTCTTTTGTTAGCCAACAGCTACAAAATCTATTTTCTGAAAGGATAGATGTTCGGCCTAGGTTACCTAGAGTAGCACACAATTGGTGGTCTTTTGAGAATGTAATAATACCTGTGAATTTAAATGACCATTGGATGGCCATAGCTATAGAGTTGAACCCTTGTGTGCCCCTCGGGTCTGAATGGCCCAGGTGTTAACCCTTGCGTGGCCCTTGGGTCACAATGACCCAGGTGCAACCTACCCACACCTAACGTGGCCCTAGGGTCAGAAAGACCCACAATGAGAACATCTGCTCTCCTTTCCCTGGCGTCATTACAAAACACAGATATCCGGTCCACTCGCTTTCCTTGACCTGAGAACAATCCACTGTTATTGTTGTGATACAAGCAGAGTGCCCCGTCACATTGCATTCGTGTCCTTCTGACCCACAGATAGCCCGCTCAATCCCCTTGCCGTAGGTTCCTTCAGACAAACGAGCATCTAGCCCGCTTCCATTACCTTAGGGTCTTTCTGACACACGAGCATCCTGCCCGCTGCCCTTGCCTTAAAACTGAGGTGGTGTACACACACGCGCACACACACACACACTAGTTGTAGTAGTAGTAGTGGTATTCTCACATATGTGCGGAAATCTAGGGCCCCACTCCACCCCATGACATTGTTCAGTAAGGACACCGATGACACTGATTGCTAGCGATGCTACCGATCATCATCATCATCTCTCATGTCCCCAGGTCGTTGTCTTTTCTGCCAGTACATACCCAGCAAGCCTGCGAAATACGGGATCAAGTCATGGATGGCCTGCAATGTGAAATCCAGCTTCGCGTGGAAGATGCAAGTCTATACAGGGAAACTGACCGTAGGGGGTACGGAGAAGAACCAGGGGTTGTGGTAGTGCTTGATGTGACACAGGGGCTCAGGGGGCACAACGTAACTTGTGACAATTTCTTCACCTCCTACGAACTGGGATGGCAGCTCCTCACCAGAGGGATCACGATGGTGGGCACTGTTCACAAGAACAAACCCGAGCTCCCGGGCCACGCTGCTCGCGGCAAAGGGCAGAGAGCTCTTCTCGTCCAGGTTCGCATTTACACCGACCGCGACTCTAGTGTCCTACCGGCCGAAGAAAAACAAGAACGTGCTACTTCTGAGCACGCTGCACACAGAGGCAGAGATTAGCAAGGATAGGAAACCCCGATCATCCTGGACTACAACTGCAACAAAGGAGGCGTGGACAACCTAGACAAGGTGGTTGGCACGTACAGCTGCAGAAGGATGACGGCCCGCTGGCCCCTGGTGGTTTTCCACAACATAATCAACGTCTCTTCATACAATGCCTTCGTTATATGGAGGGAGCTCAACCCCGGTTGGATGACCCGTAAGCGGAACAAGAGGAGGATGTTCCTCAAGCAGCTGGGAAAAGCGCATTGAAAGAAGAGAGCGTCTGCAAAGGCTGTGCTCACGTCTACTGTCCCACGTGGGCTGATTGGGGTTTTACAGAAGAAGTTACGATCTGAACCAGTGCGCGGGGTGCGAGTTCTCACACACAGTAAGGTGAGAGTGGCTTGGGTGTCAGAACCACCCACTGTTAGCCTGCCCCATCCCCTATCCCTTAGGGTCTCTCTGACCCACTGTTAGCCTGCCCCATCCCCTAACCCTAAGGGTCTCTCTGACACACAGGCTAATCATGACCACTCCCCTTGCACTGGGGTCCTTCTGACACACAAGTTTATCATGACCACTTCCCTTTCACTGGGGTCTTTATGAAACATGAGTTTATCATGACCACTCCCCTTGCACTGGGGTCCTTCTGACACACAAGTTTATCATGACCACTTCCCTTTCACTGGGGTCTTTATGAAACATGAGTTTATCATGACCACTTCCCTTGCCCTAGGGTCCTTCTGACACACAAGCTTATCATGTCCGCTCCCCTTGGACTAGGGTCTTTCTGACCCACGAGTTGCGCAAGAGCCCATTATTGAACCCGAGACCTGTGGCCGGGCCCTAACGGTAAGACTAAGTTGTACACACGTGATGTCCCATGTGTGCCTATTTCGGGTTTACTGAATAAGGGACAATTTGACCCGCAGTGCACCGGGTGTGTTCAGAATGCCAGGGTAACACAACGGTTAAAAAGAAAGTGCATGCACACAACTGTATAACACTGAATGTTAAATTAATGGATTCCTTAAAGCAGCATGAGAAAAAACTGCAGAGCATTCTCCATCCACTAGAGAAGTATCTGGTATTACAGCATTTGGCCTTACATGCAAAGGTTGTGGACATTGTCTTGAAATATGAATTTTATCATTGGTAGATGGAAATAGTTGTGGTCTCTATGTGTGTGTGTTCACTAAAGCAGTCCTATTTGGAGATAACATTAACGACAGAACAGGGTTTTTTCTATAGGGCAATATATATATGCATTGAATTACATTGTGGCCTGTCACGAGGGCACAGGGAATCCAAAAAGGGAGATGGAGGCAGTTGCAGGGGTGCAGGGGAAAACTTTAATCAAACTAAATACAAAACAAATCCGAGTACACTACTAAAAACAATAAACGGAAACTAGGCGAGCAGGAGCAGGGGCAGGGGCAGGGGCAGGGGCAGGAGCAGGAGCAAACGGACATCAAACAATGACATGGACAAGACATGACATGACAATGACCCAACAAAGGCAGGGAGAAACTGACTGAACTAAATACACAGACTAACGAGGAGAACAGACACAGGTGGGGGCAAAGTTTCAATGAACTTCTCTAGAACCAGTATCCAAATTACTTTAATAAGATGTAGTAGACAGTGTATAACAACACTGACAAGCCTTTACAGTCAGCTATGCATCCCTATCTCAGCAAGCTCCCCCTTCTTATGTGTCTTGCCTATATACAGTGGGGAAAACAAATATTTGATTGCTGATTTTGCAGGTTTTCCTAGTTACAAAGCATGTAGAGGTCTGTATGTTTTACCACAGGTACACTTCAACTGTGAGAGACGGAATCTAAAACAAAAATCCAGAAAATCACATTGTATGATTTTTTAAATAATTAATTTGCATTTTATTGCATGACATAAGTATCTGATCACCTTCCAACCAGTAAGAATTCCGGCTCTCATAGACCTGTTAGTTTTTCTTTAAGAAGCCCTCCTGTTCTCCACTCATTGCCTGTATTTACTGCAACTGTTTGAACTTGTTACCTCTATTAAAGACACCTGTCCACAACCTCTCCACATCGCGAGATCTTGACCAACAACCTCCTTCCCCCAGTAAGAACATTGAAGATGGGTCGTGGCTGGGTCTTCCAGCATGACAACGACCCGAAACACACAGCCAGGGCAACTAAGGAGTGGCTCCGTAAGAAGCATCTCAAGGTCTTGGAGTGGCCTTGCCAGTCTCCAGACCTGAACCCAATAGAAAATCTTTGGAGGGAGCTGAAAGTCCGTATTGCCCAGCGACAGCCCTGAAACCTGAAGGATCTGGAAAAGGTCTGTATGGAGGAGTGGGCCAAAATCCCTGCTGCAGTGTGTGCAAACCTGGTCAAGAACTACAGGACAAATATGATCTCTGTAATTGCCAACAACGGTTTCTGTACCAAATATTAAGTTCTGCTTTTCTGATTTATCAAATACTTATGTCATGCAATAAAATGCAAAAGTATTATTTAAAAATCATACCATCTGATTTTCTGGATTTTTGTTTTAGATTCCATCTCGCACAGTTGAAAAATTACAGACCTCTACATGCTTTCTAAGAAGGAAAACCTGCAAAATCAGCAGTGTATCAAATAATTGTTTGCCCCACTGTATGTCTTGTGAATGTATGAAATCAGAGTTGGATTTATTCAGTTTCTTTCACACAGACATCTTGTAACGAATGCACCAGGGAGGCAGGAGTAGCTACGCGCACTTAAATGGAGTAACAGGAGAGCAGGCAACAGGCAAAAAACAGGCAGGCACAGGTCTGTACACAGGAAGGCAGGACGTCAGGGCAAAGGTACATAGCGACAGGCAGAGGAGGGACAGTCCAGGGCTGAAAACATGTCAAACAGGTCAAAAAGGCTGGTAAAGGCAAAAGCACAGACAAGGATTAGGCAGAGAGGGTTGTTCGAAACAAGGTCAAGGTAGTAAAGCGACTGTATTCGAAAAACAAGAGATCAAGGCTCAGTATGCATCCGCTACAAAAAAGCAATACTTCACAAAGAACCAAGGAAGCAGGAGTGCTAAATGGGGAATAGGTGTCAGTACTCAGGTGATTGTGATCTGAGACGTGAATTCTGTTTAAGGGAGGCAGGTTGAGTGTTGGTTTGATGAGGAACTGCAGGCAGGGGGTGCGATTGAGCTGGTAGAGGACAATGGTCGTCAGAAGGCCTAACACATCTTTTGAGAAAAAGTCATACATTGAAATACTGACCCTTTCAGCAATATCAGACGCAGCCCCTCTGGAGTTCTTTAATGCAGGAAATGGCGAAGTCACTAAACCGGACAGAACTAATATTGATGCCAGAGCACGTGTTGGGGTTATCAACTACCCGATAGCTACCCTATTATCACAAGTGGATGTCTCCTTGGGTGTTTAATTAGTCAAAGTAGCAACACATACCTCTACAGAGCTGTAATAGAGAGCATTCTGATTTATGGATGTGATACATTAAAGACACAGTTTTCAGCTGGTTTGTTATACAAGTATGCCGCAGGTCAAATTAATGTTACGGACCCTGCAGATGAGAACGATGGACTCGCAAAAAGGGCTGCCTATTCAGCAGGTAATAAAACATTTGAAATGGTCAGCCCCGTTCATAGTGACATCTTCTTTCAAGAGAATTTCATGTTAAATGGTGTTGACATAAAGGTTAGGAAGGTCGGCGGTTAAAACAAGTTATTTCTTATGGGGCCGGGGATGTGCGTTATCGTTTTGCATATATTATCTGTGTCACTCACCAGCTGTGAAACATGGACACGCGTAAGCACTACTCTCAACCACTGCCAAGTACCCAATTGAAAGAGAAATTTTGTTTACTGGCAGGGGGTCGTGTTTGCAAACAGGAAAAACTATTTTTAGGAACCCTACCAAAATGTATTGTCGTTGGTTTGGTGGACGTTACACAAAAACATATAAAATTTCAAACATAATAATAGAGTTTAGCAATTTCCTAGCAAACCATTCCAAACAAATTACACAAGGGTAAGCAGTGCCTGAATTTTACCAATTGGCCTTAGCTTCAGGAAAACACCTAAAGGACCAAACCGTAGCTATCAACAGGTCTGACTTTTTACATGGCTATATCCTTTATGCATTCAACTGTGCACCAGATGAGGAATGAGGTCAGCACCTATCCTTGTAGAAGTCAGGGAATGTACAACTTGAGATGAGGTTCAGACAATCACTGCACCACACAATTAATCTGGCTGTTTATTAAATGTTTTACTCCATTATCGAACTGTCAGACCAAAGACAAGTCATGGTTGACTACTATAAGGAAAAGATCTTGGAAATTAATACCGAAATTAATAGGACTTATTTCGATAGTGTGCTGGCATGCAACCAACTACCTCGTTGACCTGTCCTAGAAGTTGCATCAATTATGATTGTTAATACACCCCTGTGCAATCTCCCCGGGGAGCACTGGCTGGCTATTTACATCAAAGACAAGGGTGTTGGAAGGTTTCATTGACAGTTTTGGAAACCCCCCAGATTTGACATATTTTCTCAAGTCAATCAGTGCATTTCTGCAAACCTGTGAGAATGTGGAATACAGTTGATTTCAACCACATGTGAACAACATATTCTTTCTCTATCTAATGACAAGAGGTCTGAGTTATAAAGATGCTATGTCTTTTTATAAAGATAATTTACGAATAAATGTTGTGATAGTCTCAACGTTTGTAGCTAAGGTGTACTAGAGTAAGTGCGATAAGCAAATGTTTAAATGCATACTGTCACAGTTGGGTGTAGTGGAGAGGACGAACCAGGCGCAGGCAAAGGGTGGCAGTCAATGATATTATTTTATTTAAAGGAAAAACCGAGCACTTTAAAGAAACTGAAACACAGAAAAACAAGCAAACGAAAACGGAACTCACCACTGAACTCAAGACACTCTAACATGGAACAATGACCGACAAATGAAGGGAGCAGAGGAGAAACATTCAAACCCATACAGATTACTTAATTGCGACCTGGTGTAAGCGACAATTGGAGACAAGACAAATGAAAGAGACCGGAGTGAGTTCATGAACATTGGGAAAACCGGGAAAAGCGGGAGATGACGGAGCTGTCCGTCAGCTCACCATCACACATGCAACATGCTAAATCTTGTGAATCGGTTAATTTGTGTCATGGTAGTTGAAGAAATAGACATGTAAATCATGTGCATGTCGGCTTTATTATTAAAAAATAAAGCCAATCGTAAAACCGCATCAATGTTTACATTTACAAGCAAAACACACACTTTGACAATGAATCGCAAATTTAAAAAGATTAAAAAGAACACTAAAATGGAAGCTGTTTTGTAGGGTCTGTACAAAGAATCCTTTGGTTGGTTGATAACCAGTTGCACCTTTCTACAGATTGTACTGCATCTTACATCTAGTCTTACAATCCAGTCGTTTTGGATTCTCGCAACTGATGTTGTGGCACCAGAAACATTTTCTGAGCATTGTCAGAAATCAGCCTGTGACAACTACGCCATCTGCTGCCCATCCTCCCCCTGCAGGAGGCGGGCCTCAGCGCTCGATGTCACCGGCCTTCTGACATCATCATCCAGTAATTTCCCCCAGGATATTTGTTCCCTCTGCTCCCTTTGTCTTTGTGTGTTATTGTCTCACTGCCGTGAGCAGTATTCAGCTGCGTTATATTAAAGAATATAAACGGACTACGACACCTTAGTCCGCTACTCCTCTCTATCGTGAAGGTGACACAGCCATTTCGTATAGGGGCTGTAATAATAATACCTGTGAAAGATTCTACCTTTAAAATTGAGAAAACATCTACCTTTGACAAGAACCACCTACAATAGGGAACAATTCACTATCCAAACATACCATAATGTAGATAATAAGCATCATCACAAATACCCCAAAGTCCAATACTGGGATTTTCATCATAAAGTTTCTCACCTGTCTTGCGAGAAACAAACCTTCATACATACAATATCACCATATCAGTTTTTTAGGAAAATCTTAGATTGTAAGGAAAAAAGTTAGTTTTCAATCAAGGGTTCTTTAGTTCTTGTCTTCAGTTTTCTTTGTCTTGCATTAGTGATGGAAAGATCCAATATCAGTTATTGCAGTCAGTATGATGTGCACCCAGCAAATTGTCTTGTTGTCCAAACAAGTCAGTGTAGGTGTGTAGTGGAGCAGTGAGTTTCCAACACCTCACTAATTCCAGATTAACACCACAACAGTGTCTTCCATGTCTTGGGACCATGTGACCTGTCCAGTCAACTGACTTGTGTAACTTTTACCTGTAGTATGTGGAGACCTTTAGGATTCAGTTGGATTCTCCTCTCATCTTGTTGTCGATGATTCATCTAGAAAAAGATTGTGAAGCCAAGTGATCTGACCCTGGCATCATTCTACCATGTGAGTGGTCAGGAAGATTTGAAACAGATTCAACCAGCGTAGTTGTAGAAATTCTTCTTGAACATGTTGCTGGTACTCACACTCAGTTGTCTGTGTCGAGTCAGTGACTTGATGCATCATCAGAAAAGGGGTTGTGATGTCCCGATCTGTTGAAAGTATAACTGCAAACCGACGATTAGTGTGGTTCAACAGTCTGTCAAACTTTCATCCACTGGGTATGGTTCCGTTAAAACCCAACAATGAAGACAATAGATCAGTCCGGAAAACTTGTGGATCTCAAAGGTTCCATCATCAAAGTGAAGCGTACACCTTATTCAGACAAACTTCCAGAAAACTCTGTCAAAGTTCCTTTTCAAACCAGAACTGGCTTGGTTGTTGTTTGACTCTTTGTGCTATATTAATGCCTGATAGCATCTAGCAGTGAAATAAGATTGTCAGACTTGACTTTGCTTAGCCAAAACAGAAATGGTTAGATCTATTCTTTTCAACCATAAAACTGTTAGACACACACAAAGCATTTGGCTTGTCTCCTTTCCCGCCTTATGACTGTTGTCCTTTCTCAGCCATCTTAACTTTCCTTTGTCTTTTCTCTTCGTATGTACCACACTCTCCATCTGTCCATATACAACTTCCTCAGAATCCATCTCGTTTAACTGGAAAACATTGTTTTTATTTCTGTCCATTTCGATTCCAGGCATCATTGTTAATGATCCTTTTCGTTCATGATGGTGGCCTATTCGCGCCATGATTTTTAAATATGAATGCATCTTGTTGTATGTGTACAACTGGACGGCATTATATTGTTACGTGAATAATCACAGAAAAATACAATATCACTCTAATCCTTAAAAGGAAAATACAGTGTCATCATACTATAGTGACAAGAATAGTATGAATAGTTATTTAGAGGCTGTAACTGTGGCAGATCTGATATTAAAATAAAAAATGGGCTGAAACTCTGTGAAAGCATGAGTCCCTAATCCATTATATCGTACACAAAACAGCATGTTTCCTGCATGTAATTCTGTGCTTGTGGAAAAACATAATGCTACATTGTAAAACATGGAAGGTTAACAACTACCCGTTCTACATCTGTTGTAACACCTATCAGAAAATAAAAGGCTGGGTGTTATAGCATTG
>JACXGJ010010664.1:20000-21410 GCA_016801105.1 Esox niger
GAGAAAGCTGGTTGAGAGAATGTCAAGAGAGTGCATAGCTGTCATCAAGGCAAAGGGTCGCTACTTTGAAGAATTTAAAATATAAATGTATTTTGATTTGTTTAACACTTCCTTTGTTGCTACAACATTCATGTATGAAATGTTCTGGTTTATATTTCCCTATTATTCCACAATGCAGAAAACTTAAATAAAAATAATGTTCTCAAATGAGTGGGTGTGTCCAATATTTGACTGGTACTGTAGACATAGGTCAGACTCAAAGCTGCATTGCAGCAGCACATGTGCACTGGAGGCAATGGACTAGACTGCCGGGCCACCCTGGGCCAGAGCTTTGGAATCAACTTGATATTGTTCTGCAGTTGGGGTCAGAAAAAAATACTGAAATTCTTTGACATTGGAGTGAGTAATTGAGATTTAGATGTTTACTAAGTATTTTGCAGTAAAGATGCCGGAGAACTCATTGATTCAACTATAAAGATACATATCCAAAAATAGTTTTTAAAATCAAAAAAGGTTTGCCTATGATAGCTTATTCAATGATATAATGATGATGTTGATGTATTTTTACTAAAACTGCCTTAGACTCAGTGTTGTTTTGCTTGGAATATAACTAAAATGCAGTCTATGCTTTTAGTAAGTACTTTAACAAATTATTTAGGAAGTAAGAGATTGTTTTGAATATATATATATCTATATAGATAGATATATATATATACACACACATCTAAATATACAGAAGAGTTCAAATTAAGGGACCACGGCAAATTGAAGGCTTCTGTCTCTCACTAAAAACTTTCTTTTTCAACGCTTTTTGGAAAGAAAAGAAAAAGGTTCAATGGTCTCTTAATTTTTTCCGAAGCTCGCTCGCTCTCTCTCTCTCTCTCTCTCTCTCTCTCTCTCTCTCTCTCTCTCTCGACACACACACATACAGTGGGGAGAACAAGTATTTGATGCACTGCTGATTTTGCAGGTTTTCCTACTTACAAAGCATGTAGAGGTCTGTAATTTTTACCATAGGTACACTTTAACTGTGAGAGATGGAATATACAATGTATGATTTTTAAATAATTCATTAGCATTTTATTGCATGACATAAGTATTTAATCACCTACCAACCAGTAAGAATTCCGGCTCACCCAGACTTAGTTTTTCTTTTAGAAGCCCTCCTGTTCTCCACTCATTACCTGTATTAACTGAAACTGTTTGAACTCGTTACCTTTATAAAAGACACCTGTCCACACACTCAATCAAACAGACTCCAACCTCTCCACAATGGCCAAGACCAGAGCTGTGTAAGGACATCAGGGATAAAACTGTAGACCTGCACAAGGCTGGGATGGGCTACAGGACAATAGGCAAGCAGCTTGGTGAGATGGCAACAACTGTTGGCGCAATTATTAGAAAATAGAA
>JACXGJ010010665.1:0-21409 GCA_016801105.1 Esox niger
ATATATATATATATATATATATATATATATATATATATATATATATATATATATATATATATCCCTCTATATCCATCCGTCCATCCATCCCTCTATATCCATCCATCCCTCTATATCCATCCATCCCTCTATATCCATCCATCCATCTTTCTAAATCCATCCATCCATCCATCTTTCTAAATCCATCCATCCATCCGTCCATCTCTCTATAGCCATCCGTCCATCTCTCTATAGCCATCCGTCCATCTCTCTATAGCCAGATAGATTTATCTATCTATCTCTGCTATCTTTTCAATGTTTAAATGTTGCATTTGTTTACAATAAAAAACAATGGAATTAAATGCTCCTGTATTTTGAGTTATCATTAAGTAAAATTGTTAGTGCTAAACCCATGATATAGGTTATATAAGAATTATTTTTTAAAAAAAATAATATTATAGGTCTAATATTATAGGTTTTATTATAGGTCTAAAAAATCATGCAGAAACTAAATTGTATCTGTAAATAACTAATTGTGTAATCATTTCCAACACAGTTTTGAGCAATACATTTTTATAAATCATTTATTAAAGTAAATGTCTTAAATGTGCATAAAAATAAGTACTTAATTTTGTGTTCGTTCTTTCCCTTAAAAAATGAAGTGAATAAGGATGGACACATTGACCGTGCGGCAGGTGTCTGCAAGAAGCTGGTCGGTCACTTCTCTCACAGCTGGAAGACCAGAAGTGCTCTTGAAAGAGCCCAGAAGGAACTCAATATACCTTCACATTCCCTCATATCAGAATGCCAAACAAGATGGGATTCCAGACAGAAGATGATCAGCAGGACACTAGAGCAGCAGAAGGCTATATCTCAGGTCCTGTCTGAGGACAGGAAGATACGGCATCGAATTTTAACCTGGCAAGATATGGATGCCCTGGAATCCGTCAGTAAGTCACTGGGCCTACTGCTGGACTACACAGATGCACTCTCAGGAGAAGGCTATGTTAGTGTCTCATATGTGAAGCCAGTTCACCTCTTCAACGTTTCAATGCTGCTAATACAAGAGAGAGACACATACTTTACCAAGAACTTGAAAACATCCACGAGAAATAAAGAGATGAAGCTACTCAGGAGCTGCTTGTTTGGATCCCCAGTTCAAGATGGACTTCATCAGTGAAGACAACAAGCCTCAAGTCAAGGCCAGAGTGGCATCAGAAATGATAGCATGCCAGGAGGAGACCTAAAGCAGCAGCACTGAAGTGGAGCCTGATGTTGCTGATATGTCCCAGGCTAAGAAAGCCAAGAAGTACTAGGGATGTTTCTTTAAACAGAGCAGAGCTGCTGCAAAGGGTGATTCCTCTATGACCCACAATGTTGCTGTTGAAGAAAAATTAAACTACCACCTGCTAACACCTTCCATAGACAAAGAGGAGGATCCAGTTGCATGGTGGAAAACAGAGTAAGCTTTCCACATCTTGCCAAGCTTGCCCCACAAGTATATATCCATTCCTGCTACAAGTTCCCCCTCAGAGAGGGTTTTCAGTGGATATATGGTCACTTGCCAACAGTCATGTCTCAAGCCTGTAATGGTGAATAGACTGGTATTCTTGGCCAAAAACCTTTAAGTTTGAGTGAACAATGTATACATGCTTAAAGTCTAGTTATAATATTGGAATACAATTTTGATTTACAATATTATTGTACAGTAGTGAGAAATATTTTTTTATTTTACTAGGTACTCTGTTTAGAAAGGAAACAGATTTCATACAGTTAAAAAGTAAAATGTAATTGACATTTATCAACACAGTTTTCTTTGGCACTGTTGCTAAGAAAAGTTATTTTTTAAGGTTTATGACATACAATGTTCTGTGTTGATATTTTTTATTCATGTTAAGTTCATTGGTATTTATTAGTTAGGTTATGCTTTTATTATTATTTGTTTATAAACACTGTATTTTGTGTTTCTAAACCACTCAGGATTGGTGTACAGCAGCTCTTCTTCATTTTTCAAATGGTTTAAATTAAAATATATATGTTATTTTCAAAAAGGTTTGTAATTTAATTTGTAATGTAATAAAATACTTTTATTTTATTTTGTCATTCACATTAATAGAGAATGCTCTGTTTTAACCTTGTGGGAGTACTGAGATAAAGCCGCCTCTAAACTCCTGGATCCCTTATAGACACCACACCTCTTCAGTCACAAATGAGCGCCTATATTTTTGGGTAAGCAACATTATTAATATCATTATGTTAGGTCATTGAACAATGAATTGAAAGAAGAGTATTACATGAACACAATAGAAACATGGTTAATTAAACAGTGTATTAATTAATATAATAAATTAAACTACACAAAATGTAGTGATTTTCAGTTTCATTTTCAATGAAGACGCAGTTCCCTACAAAATCACCCCAATCATTCTAGAATAATAAATTATTCAGAAAATAGAGCTTTTCAAGTCATCTGGTAAAGACATGCTGTATTTTTTCATATAGCAATATATATATAGTAGAAAAACAAAATGTCACAATGTCAGTTAATTCCAATATCGTGCAACCGTACCAAGGCCTCTGATAGTTGAAAGCACAGTTGAGTATTTAAAGTGCAGTTCCAGGTTTTCCAATTATGAGTATCAACAATGACACACATAAGATTAGTGTACACATGATTATAGGATCAGCACATCCATGATAGTGAAAAACCACATACCTGTAATGTCCTGTGAATTGTCCGGCATTGTGTTTGGAAGGGAGATGGTGCGGATGCACCTACCAACCGGCAAGCCATTAAAGTTCTTACAAGACAGCTTTCTTGCTCTAATGCCTAAAAGAATGACATAGAAGGTACCATCAGGCAAATCCTATGAAGGCAATGTCAAATACAGTTATGCTTACCTACAATTATTTTGAAAGGATTTTGCAGTAAATTTAGACAGCCGGTAGCAGTAGCACAATAACCTTAATAAACAATTTCCTATAATTTACAGTTATTAGGACATCAAAAGTTGATGTCCTATTAAAGATAACGATATTTTCAAAATAGCTACCTGTGATCTTTTCACAATGCATATAAGAAGACTGTTCATCCAAATGACACATAGATTTCATTACTCTCTAAGCAGTCTATAGGTAAGGGATGGTCGCAATGTTTTGGTTTACATTTTTTATTATTTCAGAATTAGTGGCACAAACAACAATCAAGTGCATGTCTGGACATAAGCATTTGTCCAAAAACACATCAGTCAATCAATCTTTTATTGATTACTTGGAACATAACGCGTGAATATAATAAATGACTGTCATTTTGTTTAACTAATTACATTCAGGTTGTGGTAGCAATATCCTAACTTATCACAGCTACATGCTTGCCCTTCTGATACCCAAAACATTTGAATTTCAAGAGCTACCTCTATACCATGAAAGTATAACTGTCATACATGTACAGTATGTTTGTGTAGCTAGTGTTTACTGCTTACTAAATAACCAATATGTCAGAATCCTGTTTTAATATTTGGATGGAGCCGTACTATCTACCTTACTTCATTACTGGTCTTTTCACCAATAAAATCTAATAACTCCTGATTGCATTCAGGCTAGAACTGTGGGTGGCAATGACAGGAAATGGCATGAGAAACTTAACACAACGCATGTGCTGACAAACACTGAAGAACTAACAATAGATAAGATGTGGTGGCCATTACTGATAGGCAAGAACTATGGAAGGTTAACATCATTGTCTCATGCTGAATAAAGATGTCTCTCCCCTGACTTCTGGTTGCATTCATTTTGTTAATTGATATCAAATTAATGGAAGCTGACAGCAATCAGCAAGTTTCTAGATAGCTTAGATGAACCCATTTCTTTTTGTTTTGGACAGGAGTGTGTTGTCAGCATGGCCAGTGACCTGTGAATGATTCACCTGCTGCGTCAAGGTACGTCTCACCACATCTACCAAAGTAGAGTTTAAGAACATTTTCAGGATATGTCTCATTCAAACAGTACATACGGTATTGCAATGAATCAAACGTACCACCAAACTCAAAGGGGCATCATGTAAGATCCTGCTTCTAGTCTTGTCCTCCCTCATCAAACAAGACCGGTATATTATTAGCTAGTACAGCATGGTTTAGTGTGGGAAGGATAGAACTGCGATGCCTCATTTCCACTGGTGCCATAAACTGGTGTTCTACCCTAAATTCCAGAAATGTTCTGTTCCATTGACACAGGCCAGCACCAGTCGGCCCATATGCCATGGCCAAGCGACCCGGCTTTCACTTGGTGCCAAGCCCCGGACTTTAGGACTTAGTGCAGGGTTTACAGGTTAATGCATTACTTTCAGCGAAAACGCCACATAGCGTTGTGTATCATTTGCTTAGTCTTTAGGATTCTTGTAATGGCTTTCATCCAATCTAACAAAGAGATCCCAGATAAAATAAAGAAAATTAAGCAACAGTACAGGGAAGCAGAATTTAAAAAAAATAGTTGACCAATTTAAAATGGTACGACGCCATTGACTTCATAGAAAAACGCAAGTCAATGCAAACTGATAGACGAACTAGTGTCTAAGTTTAAATGGGGAATGAAAGTCACTGATAAATCATTAACTTCAGATATTTTTTGCTTGTGGTTATGCTAGTAGTATAGTAAAAATCAAACATATTGCCCCTTTATTACATCTCTTCTACTTGACTGTAACCAGAGTTCCTCTCATTTTGGACTCAGTCCATCCTACATCCTCACTCCTCCATGAACCTGGAATACAGTTAGTGGCTGAGATGTTAATATGTTCATTTATTGAGGCTAGTGGAAGAATGCCCCCCAGAAGACATCAAGTATACATATGTATAGCCAACAGTGGAACAGTGGAAGAGTTTCAAAACATGACTCCTATTTAAACTAGTATTTTAATTGTCAGAGGAAAACGCATGCACATGATTAAGAAACAATATACTGCCTATCGTTTAATCAATAGAAAGTACTGCACAATTATTCTTTTTTATATATCATTACACATTTATTCTGGAATCCCCTAATGGAGTTGGTCAAGTGTAGGCGTGCAGAAAGCAAGAGGACCATCTCAATTTATACGAGCTAATTCTTCTGCACTCAGCACACTCACTTCTATTGCCTTTCATAATCGTAGACATGGGAATGAAGGACATAGGATAAAAATAAATGAGTGGAGAAAACCATTGGTTGCGTTTACACATGTATACCAATTCTGAACATATAACTATTCTCATCAAATTTGGGGATCAAGTCAAACCTGTTATGCAAAATATCTAATATGATCGGTTAGTGGGGATGAATATTGCTTTCTACACACTGAAAATAATCTGAATGTCAAATTGCAGCAAACTTAGTCTATCGCGTCAACCGGTGTATTCAAGTAGTATCGTTCATCACGAGTTGTTACTTAAAAAAGCAAACTGAATTTGAATACAATTTTGGATTAATATTACTGTGTCTTGTCAAGTTTTTCTGACGGGGATGCTAGGCTGGATGTTATTGTCAAACGTTAGGTAGGCCCAATGTTTTATTGTATGTGGAATATTAAACAGCATAGAATAAAAGCGTCTTTCAGACTAATCGTCGTTTTCAAATCCGATTATGCTGAAAGATAGTTTGGTCTTCATTTTATTTTGCGAGAAAATACCATTCGGTAAGATTAGCTATTTTGATGTGAGCAAAGCATTATAATTACCTTTCTGGATGCTGACGCATAAATGAATTTCCTCAAGACGTACTGCAACGGTCGCCGATACATGACCCCGGCAAAAGTTACAGCAATGAAGAACCTATTGCAATTAAGTAGCAGGAATTATGTTGTTTAAAAAATATCACGTTTCGTAACCGTGACCCCAGCCCACCTCCACCCCCACCAATGTCAAAGGATTATGTCCTACCATGTACGCAGCTCGGTCTGAAAACCAGTCTGCCTACAAACATTCCGCTTGACAAAAAAAATCACATGCTGCAGTGGTTCCGTCTTAGTCTTCTTCTTGTAAGTTGTTGGCGAACTGCAACCCAACGGAAGGTGCATATACTGCCCCCTACTGTACCGGAGTCATACACACTTGTCATACACTTCTATATCTATACCAACAATTTGTGCACATGAAAAGGGTAGGGGAGTAAAACTATATACAAAAAAATGCCACATTAAAAGACAGGACAGCAGCCCGAGGGCAGCAGCTCCAACAGGGGACCACAAACTTCCCTTTCCCAAGCTACATTTGCCAGCTCTGACTGGGGGATCCCGATGCGTTCCCAGGCCACTGTTGAAATATAATCTCTCCACCTAGTCCTGGGCCTACCCCGAGGTCTCCTGCCAGCTGGATGTGCATGGAACACCTCCCTAAAGAGACATCCTATACAATTTTATGCAATATATAAAAAATGACAGCAGCACAAACAAATATTTTAACAAAAACAAAGGAAGATTAGCAAATAAATGTAAGACCATATTTGCCGGACTGCAAAAGCGGAACCGGCCTAGAAGAGCGAATGTCTTTTACTGAGTGATTGAATAAGTGGGTGGGTGATTGAATGAGTGACTGACTGACTGCCCATTGTTAAATTGCATAGTGGTTAGAGACGCTGATGACAGAAAAGCAGGTCCTCCGTTTTGCTCCCATCACAGTCTAAACACATTATGGCGGTTTATCAATTCCAAGCACGCTAGGAACGTCCTTGTGTCCT
This sequence comes from Esox niger, assembly GCA_016801105.1. NCBI lineage: Eukaryota > Metazoa > Chordata > Actinopteri > Esociformes > Esocidae > Esox > Esox niger. Next base: position 6,688 of record JACXGJ010010665.1, read on the forward strand.
TCAGAAAAACATTATTTCCAAGCAACCTTGATAGAAGGGTCTCGCAAGAACGTGTGGACAGAGAACGCACCTACCTTGATTGAGTCGATGTGTTCTTGGTAACTTGGCAAATTTTAGGCGTTCTTGGCAACATGCAATCTTTTTATAGGAACTGTTCTTGGGCCCTAAAAGATGACGTCAAACAACTACACAAGTATACAAGTACGGACACAAACGCGGATTGATAAATGGCTTTTGCCTCAGAATTTGTTCAGGACAGACAAAAATGTTGCTAGCCTACAAACGTCTAGTTCAGGTGGATATCAGTATTTGTTCAGGATAGACAAACACTTTGCTGGCTACACAATTTGTGGTGGAAACGTGATTACATTGGAATCAAGAGAATGAACCAGTGATAGTTCCAACTATTTTAATGCAAAATGGTAAGAATAAAAGAATAAGAGTAACCCCGCCGAGCCTTTATGGATAGCGATGCATCCCTAGCAAAAAGAAAAAAGATAAAAAATAAGAAGCAGAAGCCCCCTCCCTAGTGTGCTGCCCCCTTATATGTGTATCATTGGTCCTTAGCCTACGTGTGATCCCCTCCAATTGTTTGCTACTATCCTGCCTTATGTTATTTCTAGGCTAGAGTGCTAAAAATGTATACATATTTAAGCACATATGCTGTTGCGTTTCCTCAATCTTGTCACAAAAATAAATGCGTTGTTTCCTGTTTTTGTCGCCCAAGAACAGCAGTGTCCTGTTATGTCCTGTTATTGTCAACCAAGCACATTTTCTAAATATTAACGCTTATCCATTGTCATGTATGCATGTGAGACCTAAAGTTAAAGTGTTGCAGTCTTCAAGCTGTTAGTTGTTGCACCATATTCCCCCCCCCACCCACGAGGTTTACTAAACCTCACCAACTATATGAAACTCTAAGAAGCACAACGCGTAGGTTTAGTCAGTACACACAAACAATTAGCACAGTAAAGTGAATGAGAATATAATGCAGAAAGGATAAAGACAATCAGAATCAGTACACAAAAACTCAGTTAAACATATTGATCTATCTCGTGATCCGCATCTAGATCATCCAGGAAGGGACGAGTCGCATCATTGATCAGGTCCCCTCGTATCGGCATGGTTCTGGTCAGTGAAGCCTCAATGGTCCGCTATGCCAAGCCTTGGACACAAGGGATCACACACAGCAGCCACAGGTAGCCATGACAGCAGCTGTTACAAAGACACTAATACAGAGGTTATCATACTGTAGTTATCCATTTGCCAAACACGGTATCCATTCAACCATTAAGTGAGGTGTCAATGCTTGTGTTGTATTTTAGTTCTGCTGCCAATGACGTTAAACCCCGTAAAGCTTTCGTCACCGACCCATCAGGAGCGGTATTATTGGGTATGAATGTACAGCATGATTCACCAAACTTAATACATACATCACCTTTCTCAGCCAATAACAAATCTACAGCTATTCTGTACTGGTGCGCCATCAGACTTGTGGCTGCCATCTGTTTGGACAAGCCCTTCACTGCATTGCGAGTATAGTTAATGAATCGCTGCTGGCTGTAGTAAATGTAATTGATCCAATCTACGTTCTTGTTGAATGTGGACTACCAGAACAGTATAGACTCAAATCCTGCCAGTACCTGATTTCTTGCTTTGAATTTATCTAGCACTCCCCTAGGGACTCCAATGGCGTCAATGTAAACACTTTCGTCGACTGTACCCTGTGGTCGTGTGACACTACAAAATCGAACATGCCATTTTTTTTCTGTAGTGTCTGGCAGGGTGCACACACCCGTCCAGCCGACTAGAAATGTTTTCCGTACTGCTGTGGCCTTCTTCCAAGATGTCTGCCCTTACTAGGCCTTCTCAACTTCTTTCTGTACCTTGTATTGTCTTTTGCTCGGAGTGTTGGCCTCTTTCTACACCTGTATTTTTACTTCAGTGCAATGCTTCAATCTACCGATGTCATACTCGTTTGTTGCCCATAAATAAATAGGGAGTGATTTTATTAATGTGTCCCTGTCCCCTTCGTCACTGTCCATTAACATTTTCTCCCTTGTCCCCTGGAACTGTTTTGTAAAAGGGTATAGTTCCATGTCCCCTTCTCTGTGTATCCAATGATCATTGCCCGTAGTTCAGTCCTGTCTATAGGATCTTATTACTTCCTGCCCAATTTCCTTAGGCCTGTGATTGCCATAAAAGCACAAGCTTACATGTGGTTTACAATTTGGCACCTCGAATCCACTAGAGTCTTTACCTTGGATCGCAACGCCTGTTCTGGTGATTAGTAGACCGGCCGCGAGTAGGGTTATGGGTTGACCTAACAGAAAAGATCGCTTGTAATCAGGGCACTGTCTTTTTGTGCTAAATTTAGATGTGCAGTGTCCCCTGAACCTTGGTCTCCTCCCCATTCGGTGAGCTAAGAAGTCTTGGCCCTCTTTCTGTATCTGTTCCGCTGTTACCCAATACGCCCGCTACCCCCCATTCGTGTCTGTCTTCTCTACTTCCTCAAGTCCTATTGGTGTCTTTTCTACTTGCTCAAGTTCTGTCTGTGCCATGCACTGCAGGGACAAACCTAAGTCTGAGGTGGTGATGGTAGCAAGTTTACACAAGACATCTCACCCTAACAAATTTGGTGCTGTTTCAGAAATTAGAATTTGGGCTGTCACCATTTTACCCTGAACAGAGATTTGTGGTGGTATGCTTAAGGGTACCACGGTCGGTTTACCAGAGAATCCCACAGTTCTGACCCATGAACTAGACGGTGACAGTTTAACACTAGAGGGTTTGACCCAAGTATGTGTCGCCCCCGTACCTACAAGCACCTGAATTTTCTTTCCATTTACTTCGCAGTCAATTAAAGGTTCTTGCTCGCCGCTACCTGATAGCACCACCTGTTGGGCCCGTGTGCGATTCTCCGTGTCCCGTCATTGTGTCAATCTAACCTGCTTTGGCTGCCAGCCACGGGTGAGTTGGGCAGTCCTTACAGAAATGGCCCTTCTCACCGCAGCCCCAAAATCTGAAGTCCTTTGTTCTATTTTCCCCACAACCTTCTTTTCCCTTCCATGTTCCTCTCACCCAGCCTGTGCTGTGCGGCACAGCTCCTCTATTCCTCTCTATTCTGCACATGCACATTCACCACAATGGGCTTCTCCCTATCCCTGTTACGGCCTGCACCGGCTTTGGTTGGTTCAGAGGTCTCTTGTAGTCCTCCCACTACATGTGCAGTGGGGAAAACAAGTATTTGATACACTTCTGATTTTTCAGGTTTTCCTACTTACAAAGCATGTAGAGGTCTGTAATTTTTACCATAGGCACACTTCAAATGTGATAGACGGAATCTAAAACAAAAATCCAGAAAATCTCATTCTATGATTTTTAAATATTTCATTTGCATTTTATTGCATGACAAGTATTTCATACATCACAAAAGCAGAACTTAATATTTGGTACAGAAACCTTTGTTTGCAATTACAGAGCTCATACGTGTCCTGTAGTTCTTGACCAGGTCGGCACACACTGCAGCAGGGATTTTGGCCCACTCCTCCATACATACCTCCAGATCCTGCAGGTTAGGCCACTCTAGGACCTTGAGATGCTTCTTACGGAGCCACTCCTTAGTTGCCCTGGCTGTGTGTTTCGGGTCGTTGTCCCAGACAGAGGGAGATTGATCATCATCTTGAACTTCTTACATTTTCTAATAATTGCACCAACAGTTGTTGCCTTCTCACCAAGCTGCTTGCCTATTGTCCTGTAGCCCATACCAGGCCATCCCCGATGTCCTTACACAGCTCTCTGGTCTTGGCCATTGTGGAGAGGTTGGAGTCTGTTAGATTGAGTTTTCAATTTTAGTCTCATCTGACAATGTCAGAAAAATTGGTTTTCCTGGTTGAACACCTTTTTCACGTGGCCTTAGAATCTTCAAGGTGCAATTTGGCAAAGTTCAGTCGTGACTGCATGTGGCCTTTCTTGAGGAGTGGCTTTTTTCTTGCAACCCTCACATAAAAGCCACATTTGTGGAAAATTTGTGATATAGTTGTCACATGCACACAATGACCTCTTTGTCATGAATTCCTGCAACTGCGTCCATCTCCTGACTTGTACCTGTCCACAACTTTATCCCAGAGATCTTTTGACAATGCCTTGCCACCCATAGTTGATTGTTGTCTTCATTTGCACTACCAAGAACTGAAATGCTTCAGGAAAAACTGGTTTCATGCTGAGCTAATCAAAATGACCAAAGCTGATCACAGTTGAAAGTCAATTGGCTTTGTGTGCAATTGAGAAGGTGCTTAACTACCCCTGGTTGGGTTTAGAAGTCATTTTTAGGAGGGGGGTGATTTTTTCCAACTCAGTGATTCTGTTAATTAGTAATTCTTTTTTATTATACCTTTCACTTGGATGTTAAAAGTTGTAAATACAGCTGAACAACACAAAAACAGTTTTTGTCCGTTTTCGGAGGTTATAAGTTGTAAATACAGCTGAATAACACAAAAATAGTTTTTGTCTGTTTTCATTTCAGGCTGCAGAGCAACAACATTTGATTATTTTAAAGGTGGGTGATTCTTTTCAATACCCATTGTATATGATTAGAAGACAGCCAGATAGTGAAGGGGATGTGTTGAGGGTTTAGTCAAGTATAAATATGCTGTTTAAGACAGAAATATTTAGGGTAGCACAAAGACAGCTGGAATGACCAAGATAGAGATGGAAAGAAGGCTGAACATCTAAGACAGACATATACTATATTTTGTGAATAAACAAGGAATGCTTCTTCCCCTGATTTGGGTCTGTTATTTCTTCTGCAAAAGAGCCAAAAGCAGACAGTTGGTAGCGGTGACCAAGATAGATTTGGTTCTGGGATCCAATTCATCAACATCCATAAAGAGAAAATTGCTGACATTGCTCACCAGTTTAGGAGTTGGCTTCCTCATCCTCTGACATTGTTTGGTGAGTCAGAATCTACACCTTTTAAAGAACGAATGGTCAGGTTTATATGTTGTGATACATGGGGTGAAAACACATTTGACCTACATGACTCAAAACACAGCAAAACTTGGAAGTATTAACTCCACACCAGTTATTACAACAGCACAGGAAATCTAGTGGCAGAGATCAACATTTATATAAACCACATGGTGTATCGGCAGGGTATGATGAAATTAAAAATAGAATGTTTCTAAAAGGCGAGCAAATTCTTCGTTTGAAATTTTGTGCAAAACTGGAACAGGCGATCGGTGGTACGCCCCATGGTACGGTCCATTCCCCACAGATATTCTGGTAGGGTTTAACGCCCTATACATCTACACAGATATAACTGATTATGAACAAGTTGGTGACAGTCACGTCCTGCTTTTGAGAACTGTACATATTTCTGGGAAAAAGAGCAAAGTTGTCACAGTTATGTACAACAAGCCACACTATGTGCCTCTTATTAAGAGTCAGTTTGATGAGATCTGTATTGAAGTAAAATCTGATCAGAATCAGCTTGTTTTATTCATAGTGGGTAAGGTGATTGCAAAATTGAATACTGTGTGATTGAATACTACACCACACACGCCAGAAACGGTTTACCGGGGTATAATGGTAGAGCTGCAATGTATGGAACGTCAGGAAGGATCAGGCTTGATGGTTGACTCGAGGTGTTAGAAAGAGACCACTCGGTAGGAGGAGCATACCAAAGAGTAAATAACGCAAGAAAACATACAGCTTGGAGGACACACAAAGGGAACACCACAAGCTTGATTAAGAACATATTTTAGGAAGATGGCACTCCTACACCGTATGTCTGGTAAATGTATAAAAACAGAGTTGGATTTATTCACAATTCCTTTCACAAAGACATCTATTGAGAAAAATACATACATTGAAATATCGACCCTATCAGCAATATCAGATGCAGGCCCTCTGGAGTTCTTTATTGCAGGAAATGGCAAAGACTATGTTGTTCTAAACAATACTTTGTTGTACATATGCGTAAAAGTCACTTAACCGGACGGAACTAATATTGATGCCGGAACGTGTTGGGGTTATAAACTATACCCGATAGCCACCCTATTTTCAAGAGTGGATGTCTCCTTGGGTGACCGTTTAATTAGCCAAAGTAGCAACACATACCCCTTCAGAGCCCATATAGAGAGCATTCTGAATTACGAATTTGATACAATAAAGACACATTTATCAGTTGGTTTGTTTTACAAGGACGCCGCTGGTCACATGGGTGTTACAGACCCTGCAGCCAAGAACGATGGACTCATGAAAAGGGCTGCCTATTCAGCGGATAGCACAACATTTAAAAATGTTGGCCCTGTTCATTGTGATATCTTCTTTCAAGAGAAACTCATGTTAAACGGCATTGACATAAAGGTTAGGATGGTCCGCGGTAAAGATGAGTTCTGTCTTATGGGGGCCGGGGATGTGCATTATCGTTTGCATATATTATCTGCATCACTTTTTGTGAAGAAAGTGACTATTTCACCAGCAGTGAAACTTGGACATGCTCAAACGCTACTCCCAACCACTGCCAAGTGCCCATTTGAGAGTGTGCATTAAGATATTTTGTTTACAGGCAGGGGGTAGTGTTTGCAACCAGAAAAAACAATTTTTCTGACCTCTACCAAAATGTATTGTCATTGACTTTGTGGACAATGACAGCTTTACAGGAAGTTACACAAAAAATCCATTTAATTTCAAACGTAATTTGGAGATAAGAGCTGTGCATGTAGACGGTCAGCAATTTCCTAGCAAACTTTTCCAACCAAATTACACAACAGGATCAGCAGTGCGTGAATTTTTCCCAACTGGCCTTAGCTTCTCGAAAACACCTTAAAGCCCAAGCCTCTGCTTTTGACAGGTCCGACTTCTTACATGGCTATGCCCATTATGCATTCAACTGCACACCGGATGAGGAATGTGGTCAGCATTTATCCTTGATCAAGTCAGGGAATGTACAACTTCAGATGAGGTTCAGACAACCACTACCCCACAATTAATTTGGTTGTTTGTTCAATACTGTTCTCTATTATCGAGGTGTCAAAACCGGCAACAAGTCATGCTTAACTACTATTAGGAAATCTGTGTAGAAATGAATACCAGTGTTGACTGTTGACCGGTGTGGTGAACCAATTTTCATCTAGAACTAATTTCTATGGTGGGCTGGCATGCGACCAACCACCTAGTGGACCTGTCTGAGATGTTGCAACAATGGTGATTTTTGGAAAAAACCCTGATTTTATGTATTTTTCCAAGTCAATCAGCACCATTCTGCAAACTTGTGAGAATGTGGAATACAATTCAAAACAAGTACAGGACATGATTTCAACCACGAGTGGACAATATCGTGTTCTTTATATAATGAGAAGTGTTCTGAGTTATCAAGATGCTGTCTTTTTATATTGATGATTTACGAGAAAATTATGCGCTATTCTCAAAGTTTGTAGCTAAGATGTACTAGAGTAAGCGTGATAAGCAAATGTTTAATTGCAGACAACATGCTCAATCTTATGAATCATTGGTGTCATGGTTGTTGAAAAAATTGAAAAGTAAATCATGTGTATGTCAGCATGGGGTCCGTGGCAGGGGGTACAATAATGCTTTGGTTTATAACCAGTTGCTGGGGGAGCAGCTAAATCCTCCATTGTGTTTTGTAAAAGTCTCAATAGTTCCCTCAGATGATCAGGGAGGGTGTTCCAGGTCCGAGGAGTGGCAGAGCAGAAGGCACGGTCGCCCTTGGTGCTGAGCTTAGTCTTGGGGAGGAGGAGGCGGTTTGAGTGTTTTGAGCGGAGGGATCGTGTTGTAATGAGAGAGGTGAGCAGTTCCTTCAGGTATGGGGGGGCATTTCCATAGATGCACTGGTGGGTGAGAATTGAGACCTTGTATTCGATCCTTGCAGAAACAGGAAGCCAGTGAAGTGAGTGGAGAATGGGTGTGATGTGGTCTTTCGGACTCTCATGAGGATCCTTGAAGCACTGTTCTGAACGCACTGTAGTTTCTGCAGACTCTTGTTAGGGATCCCGGTGAGAAATGCGTTACAGTAGTCTACCCTGGAGGAGAAAAATGCATGGACCAGAAGGAGATTTTGCAGAGGTGTTTGATATGGGCTTCGAAGGTGAGTTGTGGATCAAATCTTACACCAAGATTGGTGACTGTTGTGGAGAGGGGAATGTCCTGGCCAGCAATGGTTATGCCGGTAATGGAGGATGACTGGACTTGATGAGATGTGCCAACAAGGATTGCCTCGGTTTTGGAGCTGTTCAACTGGAGAAAGTTGTGTTTCATCCACATCTTTATCTCCTCCAGACAGGCAGTGAGGTTTGAAGATGATGATGCTTTTGGTGAAGCTGCTGTGGGGTGGGATTTTATGTATTGTTGTGTATCATCAGCGTACAAGTGAAATGAGACTCCATGATGGCTGATTACGTGACAGAGGGGGAGGTGTGATGGAAATTTCATCGATAGACACTCAAAGGAGTAAGACAGAGACAAAATTCTCTTGGCACAATTAGCAGTTTATTTGCAAATAGAGAGACGCGTCAAATGCTTACCGAATAATTATTCGAGGAGCCTCTAAAGTAAATTACATGTACAGCTCGTATTTATAACAGTTAAAGGGGTTTGGTATAATGCTGCACCTGTGTGCTAACTCAATAGAATACATTCCCTTTGTTCTATTACCACCCAGGCCTGGTACAAAGGGCATACTGTCCTTCTCCACATGGGTAACCTCTTCAAGTCTGTTAGGGCTTACAGTATCCTGCCAGACAATAGATGCCCTACGGAGTTATACAGATGTGCATATAAAGAGAAACCCTATAGTCTGCCGATACCAATCAATGATGCTCCTAGGCAAATACTAGATCCCCCTCTCCTACATTTCCTAAGGAACAAAGGACAGATACCCCTATTCAGAATATCTCATGATCCCCTGTATAATATAGACATGTGTCACAACCAAAGACCAGAGTTACATACTATGTAATAGATAAGCAAACATGTCTCCAAAATACATTAGTTAAGAAATTGCCACAACAGAGGATGCAGATGATTGAAGAGGATGGGGCCAAGGGCTGATCCCTGGGGGACTCCGCAGGTGAGTTTGTGTTGCCGGGAACTTGTATTGCCAAGTGAAATGTACTCCGTTCTGTTAGTGAGGTATGATTGAAACCAGTTCAGAGCAGTGTCAGTGAGTCCAGTGTTTTTTTGTAGCCGGTTGAGAAGAATTTGATGATCTACAGTGTCAAAAGCCGCAGACAGATCGAGGAGTACGAGGAGGGAGGGTGAGCCTTTATCTGCTGCCATTCGTAGGTCGTTTGTGACTCTAACCAGGGCTGTTTCAGTACTATGAGCAGAGCGAAAACCAGACTGAAATTTCTCAAAAAGATTGTTTTGTTTGAGATGGTCCTGGAGATGGGTGGAAACAACTTTTTCCAGTACTTTAGAGAGGAATGGGAGATTGGAAATGGGCCTATAATTTGAAAGTGTATCTGGATCAAGGGTGGGGTTTTTTCAGGAGTGGTCTGATTATGGCTGTTTTAAGGGGAGGTGGAACATTTCTGGAATGGAGGGAATGGTTAATTACAGTGGTAATCAGAGGGCTTATGGCAGGGGCGTTTGCTTTTACTAGAGTTGTAATAAAGGGGTCAAGGGCACTGGTGGTGGGTTTCATCCTCTTGATGATCTTTTCAACCTCGTGCTTGGAGATTTCTGGAAAGCATTGTAGGGGCTGTGAGATTACAAGCTGTAAGTGTTCAATTGGTGTGGATAGTGCTGGGGAACCAGAAAAGGAAGTGCGGTTTGAGTCTATTTTTGCTTTGAAAAAGTCCTGGAAATTATAACAGTGCTCTTCTGTAGTTTCTGTAAGTGAGGGGGTTAGTGGTTTGAGAAGATGGTTTACGGTGGAGAACAGCTGCTTGGAGTTTCCGGGGGGTGTCTCAAATGATGTTTCCATAAATCTGTGACCGTGCCGTTGTGAGTGACTTTGAGTAGTGGTTTTGGTGTTCTCTGAATGCTTGTTTGTGCACTGTAAGACCTGTTGCTTTGAATCTCCGCTCAATGGAATAAGTTGATGAGATTAAGTCAATAAGGAAGAGAACAATATTATAATAAAAAATCAGCCGATTTTATTGATTACACAATCAGATATATCTGGAGACAAGCTTACCAACAAGTCTGAAGTTACTTCCCCTCGGTGCGGTTTTTATAGCCTTTTTAGTTCTTGCCCCGTCCCCAATGTACCCCCTACATATACTTTCTTCCTTACTCGCTAGGGCGTGAGTACTCAAATTCCTAATTGTCTTGCCTCGGCTCATAAGGCCAGGTCAGCCCCCCCTAACAAATAACATTTGTTTTTCCTGTTACTGCAGCACTTGTGGTACATGACTCCCCCTCCCCAGCCTGTTGCAGCTTAATTTCTATTAGGCACCATTCTTCTTCCCACTTCCTCCTCAATTTCTACATCAACCTTAACATATCACATTAATATTACTAACCTATCACTTTCGCCTTTATCACATTATCATTCTTAACATATCACATTCACCTTTATCACATTATCATTCTTAACATTCCCCATTTTGGTCTCTACCAGAGATCATATTCCCGCCCAGTTCCTCGGTTGGTTCCCGTGTGTCTCCTTTTCTTCCGCTAGTAATGGCATCATAAGATGGTTTGGGGTTCCGTGCTCCAATTTTTCCACCACGGTAGAGATCACCCGGACTGCTAGGCCTCGAATGCAGGGGACACAACAACATCCACAGGTAACAAGAATAGCCATAAAAGTAGATAGAGACATTAATATTGACATGACCAAACCCTTCCATTTTTCAAACGTCGAGTTCATTCATTCTTCCAGAGGGTCGTCGACACCAGAATGTTCATGCATCGTTTTTGAGAGGGTCCTCAACCCATCTAATGCCTTGGACACCGACCCGTCTGGAGCCTTATTGTAGGGAATGAAAGACGTCCCCAAACATCGCGCATACGCTCCCTTTTTCTGCCAATAGCATGTCTAAGACCATTCTGTTTTGAACCGCCATCAGGGATGTGGGGCCCAATTGGTCAGATAGCCCTTCTATTGCGTCACGAGTCAGATTGGACAATCTGAGGACGTTATAATGTACAGAATTTATGCGGTCATTGTTCAAATACAAGTTACGATGACACAGCTCTTGTTGTCTCCATTCTAGCTGCTCTATCAGCCAGGTCAGGAGAATCTGTTTGTTCTACTTTGTGAATAACAAAATGACCTGTTTCATCTATGAGCTCAATAGCTGCAGGCCGGGTAGGAAGTGATGGTTACTAGCACCAAAAGGCTAGCTTTTCCATCAGTGACTTCAATTCACTGTGCCTTATTTAAACCACCGATGCTCTCCTGTTGCGTGTGGCGTCGACCCCAGGTTCTTCTCTCACCTATCTAGACCCAACCAGTGTGGTATGATGTCGTGCAGTTGGTCTTTCCACACCCCAGCAAACATTGTCCAGAACCGGAGCCTTCCATAGCTCCCCTGGTCGGTTGGAGGTTGCCTTCCTCTCATGGTAGAATCATCAGGACTAGAATTAGTCCAGCTGTCAGGAACCAGGCATTTCTGTAGACCAATCGGTGGAAGTAGAGTCCGCTTGCAGCTGTGGAACAGTCTGTGTATGTGTGTGTGTGTGAGAGAGTGTGAGTGTGTTTGTGAGATCCATCTTATCTCAGCCCACCTCACAATTGTCCTTAACGCCAAACTCAGTCTCTCTGGCTCCAACCAGTCCTTTATTGCTGAATCACGTTCAAGTGTCCTGTACCTGTCAGTGAATTCTCCTTGAGAAGATTAGTTGCAACTGCACAGTACACAATCAGAAATATGTCCATTACATTAGTTTGTTGCTTCTTGCTAATGCATTATAACACAGTCCTACCAAACACTTAAACATTTATATCTGAATATCAATATCTTTCAGTTTGCTTTGTCCAGGTAGATTAGAACAGTTTTAAACAGTAACAGTATAATAGAAACACTAACATTCCTGGTGCTTCTGTTCTGCTAGTGTAGCTCCTGGTGCTTCTGTTCTGCTAGTGTAGTACCATAACAATTCCACTATTTTTTGTTGTTGGTTTAACAACCAACAATTAACAAAACTACAAGAACAGAAGAACAATTTCCTATTACTGTTCCAATTACTCATCATCAGTCAATATAGTTTGCTTACTTTGAAGTTTCACTCTCATAGAATAGTTCCTAAACATTTCTTAGTTCATCATCTAACCAGATCTCAGTAGACAAATTACATTTGATTGTTTTATCTTGGAACTACAATCAAATTCACCTTTTGTGCACATAAATGATCAAACACCTTATTTCAAATCTAAACATTTCACACCATCTTGAAGCTCAGCTAACATAACTAGAATCTATTCTTTAATTTCTCTACCAGATGAAACCCAGTGTGAATCTATTCTTTATTTATTTACCCTAGCACATCAAAGACATTGCAATCCTGTCATAAATCATGACCCCCCCCCCCCTTTTGTCCTGTCTCTCCAGACCCTGTCCTACAACAGGGTGTGAGGGTCTCAATTAACTAAAAGTAATCTAGATCTTGAAATATGTTACTCTTTTACCAATGGAAACAAATAATCCAGATACAACTACCACATTTTTATTTAATTTTTCTCTTCAACTCTCGTATGTACTAGATAAACTCTCAAAGTAATAGTCACAATATTCTTTTAAAAATTTCAAGGCAGGTCTGAACCCAGACCTGTTTGAGAGATAGCTGATGGTCGTAACCAAATCAAAACCAGAATAATGAAAACAAAGTATTCAGTGTAGCCAAATTAGAAAACCCAATGTTGATAATGTCACCAGTAAATCTGTTTCTCCTCCAAGGAGATCAAACAAGTCAAAAATCCATTTCAAGCAGACCCCCCCACCCACAATGGTGTTTGTAGGAGTGAGTTGCGCACTCCGGGGAGTCTGTACCTCTCTTTACAATTTAGACAATGTAAAGCTTATCAACTTAGTTTTCTAGAATAGAACTTGATGCAAAATTGCTTTTTCAGTTTCAATTAAAACATACCAAAATATAGTACCCATGTAAGGAATAACAAAATGTGCCCCCTGAACCTTTTTACCTACTCATTCCAAAATGCCTCAGATTAACATGGTTACTTCTAATCAAATATCAAACAAACAAATTTAACAGTCACATTCTCTTAGTCACTTTTCATCCCAACCAATTAGTTATTTCTCAGCTAAACCAAATCAAAATGTTAAGATGTATTCTACTCAACCATAACCATGTAAAGTTTTTTTATCAAACAAAACAGTTTCCAAAAATCCAAATTAGAAAAACACTGTAATTGTATACTAAGTGCCATAACTGTCACGTCCCCGCCTCCGCCAGCGCGCAGCAGAGGGCGCCCACGCTCCAGAAACTCAGTACACACCTAACACACCTGTCACCAATCACCTACTCACACACCTGTCCCCAGTCACCTAATCACCACACATTCAAGCTCCCTGCCATCTTACCCCTGCCAGATCAATGGTTCATGTTCACATGCCATATCTCGCGTTTACTAGCTCTTCGACCTGCCTTTCCATGCTCCGACCCATTGCCCGTCCCCGACCATTCTGCCTGATCCGTACCTGTACCTTAGTAGCCCGCCGGTGTTTTGATCTCTCGCCTGTGCCTGACCACTCTGCTAGCTTCCCGATTGTACTTCTGCCGCCAGCCCGTGTACCGACTCTCCGCCTGTCCCAGACTACTCTGCCTATCGCCCGTCTGCCCCTATGCCGCCGAGTCGTTAGACGATTGACCTTCCGTCCCCGTACTCTCCACCTACCCTTCTCCCTCCTGCTCCCTGTCTGCGTTTGGATCCCCACCAGCACCCGTGACAGAATTGATCTGGCCACAATGGATCCAGTGGACCTGCACGCGGTACGTCGGGCTATTTCCGCCCAGGGCGCCGTTTTAGGCCAACATGAGTCGGCGTTCCAGGGGATTGTTAGTTCCCTGCAAGCCCTAACCGTTAGCGTCACAGCCCTACAGGAGCGGCTGAGCGCCCCGGCGACACCTGCTCCCACCCCGTCTCCGACAACCCCTGAGCCTTTTCCGATTCGCCCGGTAGATCGCGAGTCCCGGGTTCCTACCCCCGAGAGGTACGACGGCGACCTAGGGCTGTGCCGTTCATTCCTCCTCCAGTGCGGCCTCGTCTTTGCCCAGCAACCCAGAACCTATGCGACGGACAGCGCAAAGATTGCTTACCTGATCGGGCTGCTCCGTGGACCCGCCCTGGAGTGGGCCACTGCCCTTTGGGACCGCCAGGATCCAGCTATCCGTTCCTACGAGACCTTTACGAACGAAATGCGAAAGCTATTCGACCACCCGGTCCGGGGAAAAGATGCCTCAGCCAGGTTGTTCGCCCTGCGCCAGGGCAACCGTAGTGTTGCCGAATATACCATTGAGTTCCGCACTCTGGCAGCGGAGAGTGGGTGGAACAACGAGGCCCTACAAGCCGCCTTTGTCAACGGACTAGCTGAACACCTGAAGGATGACCTGATCTCATACCCGGAGCCGGAGGACCTAGACGGTCTGATTGCGCTGACAGTCCGGATGGATAACCGTGCGCGAGAGCGCAGGAGAGCAAGGAGATCAGAGTCTAAGCCGTCGCCGGCTCCAGTCGTCCCACCAGCTCTGCCAGAGTCAAGGAACGCACTCCCCAATCCTACACCATCGA
>JACXGJ010010666.1:0-21410 GCA_016801105.1 Esox niger
GGGCGGCAGAAGCACAGTCGAGGGACGGGCAGAGTAATCGGGGACAGGCAAGGGATCGCAATTCCGGCAGAGAACAGACGTACAGGCAGGGCTCAGGCAGAGTGGTCGGGGACGGGCGATAAGTCGGTACACGGAAGGTCTGTTCGATGTGATTGCGAGATGTGGTATGCTAACGTAAACCATTGATCCGGCAGGGGAGGAGTGGCAGGGAGGTGTATTTGTATGTGTGTTGATGAGGTGAATGGGGACAGGTGTGTGAGTGGTGATTGGTGACAGGTGTGTGAGTTGGTGTGCACAGACACTCAGGAGCGCGGGCGCCCTCTGCTGCGCGCTCGCGGAGGCGGGGACGTGACAGTAGCAATGAGGCAAGTTCATGATCACAAATGGGACATAATGAAATTGGAAGGGATGAAAAATAGGGCAAGATTTTGTGAAATTATATTTAGCGTTGAAATTATGAATTGAATTTGTGGGCTCAACCTCTCTATATTTTCTATGTAATTGACTCACTTAATACGTGTGTCCTTATTTAATTAAAACACATCAATAGTTTAGAAAATATTACAAGCATTTAATCGCCATAACTTGTTATTGCAAAAGACAAACCTTTTTGAACTGAAAGGGAAACCAGCAAATCTTTAATTAATGTGGAAATATACAACACACCCCAGTTAGGCTCACTGCCTGCCTTTTACATGGACACACTGACAAAAGTTTGTTTGGCTCCCCACCGATGATCACAAACACAATATAATTATCTACTAGATGACATTATACAGCTCTGAAAAACAATTTATAGATCACTGCAAAATTATCAGTATGTTATAATTTATACAAACAGGTATCTGTTTGAATAAAATTTTCATTTTTGTTTTATTCTATAAACTACTGACAACATTACTCCCAAATTCCAAATTTAATATTGTCATCTAGAATATTTATTTGTAGAAAATAACAACTGGTCAAAATAGCCAAAAAGATGCATTGTTTCCAGACCTCAAATAATGCAAAGAAAACAAAATCATATTCATTTTTCAACAAAGAATACTAATGTTTGGACTAAGGAAGAGTTTTAATCACAGCTTTCATGCGTCTTAGCATTCTCTCCACCAGTCTATCACGCTACTGATGAGTGACTTTATGCCACTCCTCGCACAACAATTCAAATAGCTCAGCTTTGTTTGATGGCTTGTGACCATCCATCTTCCTCTTGATTAAATTCCAGAGGTTTTCAATTGGGTTCAGGTCTGGAGATTGGGCTAGCCATGACAGGCTCTTGATCTGGTGGTCCTCCATCCACGCCTTGATTGACCTGGCTGTGTGGCGTGGACCATTGTCCTGCTAGAAAAAACTATTCTCAGAGTTGGGGAACAATGTCAGAGCAGAAGGAAGCAGGTGTTCTTCCAGGACATCCTTGTACTTGGCTTGATTCATGCGTCCTTCAAAAAGACATCTGCCCAATTCCAGCTTTGCTGAAGCATCCCCAGATCATCACTGATCCTCCAGCAAATTTGACAGTGGGTGTGAGACACTGGGGCTTGTAGGCCTCTCCAGGTCCACTTCTAATCATTAAATGACCAGGTGTTGGGCAAAGCTGAACATGTGACCGTACTCCATTTCTCGACTGTCCAATCCATATGATCTTCTCAGCCCCAATGTCTTACGCTGCTATATTATTGTGCTGGGGGAGTAGAGTCTAAATTTTCCCTGTCTTCTGTCGTTTTAAACTTGGGAGTACATGAGGTTTTGACCCAAACCTGCAGAGTACCAGGCTTGACTCGTTGCGGTCCCTGTCCAAAGTCCTCCTGGTTGTGTTGCAGATCAAGACGATACCTGAGCTGCCACTCTGCTGACCCCAGTGAAGATTTGGTCTCATTAGTCAAATATAATGTTCCTGCCTGTGAATGCATATTAGATACAAGTGCTCAAACACCCTACAAGGTGACATGGTTCTTTGCTTGTCACCTAGTTGACTGCTGAACTGAAAGGTTAGTGCACGCTCTTAACAGCATCGTAAACTATGAGCGGATGTGGTCGAGTTAGCGGAGCTGGCGCACATCCACACTTTCACTCTTCTGTCTCTATCCTGCCCGCAGACCAGACTTGTTTTCTGTTTTATTTTTATTGCCTGGATTTTATGGTATGATGATGTCATCCTGCACTCTATCATCCTTGTTAATATTTAACGTAGAGTCACGCTAGCCTCCAGAACAGAGGCAGTACAGTAGTTACATTCAGTCAACTGACAGCCAACTGAGAGACCGTATCGAAAAAACTGTTAGAAAATTAGAAATGTGGGTTCAAAGTTTCAATCCGTACCTACCTTGGATTGGCTGATTAGTGAAAGGTTGAATTCAAATACTGTCTGAGGATGTTGACTACCCACACAAAGTGGTAGCTGTGAAGTCAAAGGTTGAAAGACTGTGTCTCCTTGTTTTCTTTAGTGGTTTCTCTTCCACAGTGGCCATTGGACTCTTAAAAGAATTTCTCAAGAAGGGTGAGCTATTTATATTATCTTGTTACTAATACGACATTGTTGGACATTAAATTCTGGTACTCTTTATCATAGTGCAAGGGTTCTCATTTGATGTATTCCAGGGCTAGCACACCAGATGCAAATACTATCAAGCTCTTGACTAGGGCAATCAGGAGAGCTACAGCATTATTTTGAAACATCTGGGACACCTTGAGGAGAGGTGCATTGAATGCCTGTTGAACAACAAGCATAGAATACCCATTGATGCTCTGAATTGTTCTAAAAATAAGTTTTAGATGCAAATATATATTTACCAGTTTTATGAGTAATTTGATAGAAAATGTACTTGCTGTTCAATAACTGTTTCCACAATGATGTTGGTTTCAACCAGGGTAATAGTTTTCACATGGACTGATCTTTTCTGCCAGATTATTGGTTTTCACCTAGTTAGGGTTTTTTACAAGGTTAGTGGTTTTCACCATGATAGTGTTTGATTCCTCAGGCCACTACATATTTTAAATATTTTAGCTGTGAATTAAAGCATCTACGTAATTGTTTAAAGTTATGTTTGTAAATCAGAAAAGGCTTTGCTTTTCATAAACAAAACCTTCATTAGTATTGAGCCATGTTTGGAGGACCTACTGTATGTGTTATGATCTAGAAGTTGTGCTTCTCTGGGGGTGTTTATTGTTGTGGTTGTAGGCTAGAGTCTTTGTGTTTGTTTGTGTCTCAGCTGTGCCAGTGCATGGTTTAGTGCGTGCCTGGGCCCCAGTGGGCACAACAAAATATAATTATATTTCAAAGGCCCAGGAATGACACCCGGGAATGGAGGAAGGAGGGGTTGATAATCGAAGAAGCAGGATAAATGAAGAAAGAGGCAGGAATGGAGCAAATATATGAGGATGGAAAACATTATTTATTGAATTGTTATTTCATAGTTTAACCGGGATAAAAAGATGTAGCTCGAAAGAGAAATTTAGTGAATGAAGAATTACACCTAACCTTAATGTTCATGTCCAAAATGAGCCTTGCTCTTGGTGAAGACCACATCTACTGTAGTCTCCTTGTGAGAACACTGACTCTGGGATAGAGCTAGACAGAAAGATTTGGAGAGAGATGGAGAGCAAATGACGGAGAGAGTGAGTGAGATGGAGAAAGATAGGCCAGGGAATGAGAAACGGAGAACGAGACAGTGTGGGATGAAGAGTGATTACAAATGAATGATGGATAAAGACTGAAAGAAAGTAAGAAAGAATTTGAGAGGGATGGAGCGGAAACGATTGTGAGAGAAGGGGATTGATAAAGAGAGAGACCAGAGCGTGAAGAGTCAGAGGGAAATGGGAATAAATATAATATATGCAATTAGGTTTAAGGAGGAAGAAGGAAAGCAGGGCGAAGAGATCAAGGGGATGAAGACGGCCTTTTAATGGGAAGCTGATGCCTTCAGTCTTTGCTGATCAGGGGAAGGGGATGAAGATATGTGGAGGTAGAGGGCACATAGAAAGCGAGGTGATGGGGGCAGGGGAGTGTCAGACCTTGTCCTGTTTCATCTATTTCTAGACCACTGAGAATTGAACTTGAATTTAATTCTGGAGCAACTGTACCTGTGCATTCAAGGGGGGTACAGGGGGCTTCCCCTGTATCCCTCCACCCACAAGGCCCTCCTGATCGCAACTAGCTGAAAGGCAGACTAAGGTGTGTAAGTGCGTGTGCAGGCTGTGTGGGGCGGGTGTCCCTCAGTAGGGTCTGGGTAAACTAACCGTGGGTGTTCACTCCTTTTCTACTTTATTTTTGGTTCCACTGCAATTTTGGGCCTGGCTCAAGAAGCCATGTGTTTGATCACGCAGGCAGAAACTGTCCCCCTCAAACCCCATCACCCCCCTTTTGCCTAATTCTCTATCCTCAATCTATTGGGGTGCGAATTGGGAATTGGAACTACTGGTTTAAGTTTGAACAGCTTAATTTCTCAACTTCAAATGTTAATTCCTAGAGGAGGTAAAGTTTTGAGTTTTTTTGTGGTAAAATGTTAGGTGAGATTGGCAGTGTTAGCAATATTATTTTCCTCTGTAAAAGTGCTGTCATAATGCTGCTTTCCCAGTAGAGTTCTCAGATCACGCAATGTCTTAGGTAGCACAGCTCGAGTTATTGGGTGTAACAATGTTGGCATTTTAAACTACACATGTGCAGGCCGTGAAATGAAAGAGATGTCTTTAATAAAATTTTCTGATATAAAACAGGCTCATCAAAGGTATCTATTGACAAGAAATCCAAAAGAATGAAAATACCAATACAACTAAAAAGAGGTTGCCAGATCCGATCAAATTTGTTTAAATTATCACTAAGCATTGTTGAAATCATTCCAAATGAAATGTACAGTGGATATAAGAGGTCTGCACACCTGTTAAAATGCTATTTGTTTGTGATGTTAAAGAGATTAGAGGTCACACTTTTAATGTGACCTATAATGTGCAATACAATTGAAAAACAAACTGAAATCTTCGAGGAGGATGTGGCTCTGCTCAGAATTAACCAATCACATTCATATTAATATTAAATAGAAGTCATTACACACCTGCCATCATTTAAAGTGACTCTGATTAAACAGCTTAAAGTTCAGCTTTTCTACTAGGATTTTCCTGACATTTTCTTAGTTGCTTCTCAGACCAAAAGCCATGGTCTGTAGAGAGCTTTCAAAGCATCAGAGGGATCTCATTGTTGAATGATATCAGTCAGAAGAAGGGTACAAAAGAGTTTCTGAGAGTATTTGATATACCGTGGAACACAGTGAAGACAGTCATCATCAAGTGGAGACAATATGTCACAACAGAAACATTACCAAGATCTGGAAATCCCTCCAAAATGGATGAAAAGTCGAGAAGAAAACTGGTCAGGGAGGCTTCCAAGAGGCCTACAGCAACGTTAAAGGTGCTGCAGAAATTTCTGGCAAGTACTGGCTGTGTGCTCCATGTGACAACATGGTCCCGTATTCTTCATATGAATGGGCTATGGGTTAGGGGGGCAAAACGGAAGCCTTTTCTTACAAAGAAAAACATCCAAGCCTGGTTGAAGTTTGCAAAAACAAACATCAAGTCTCCCAAAAGCACGTGGGAAAACGTGGTATGATCTGATGAAACCAAGGTCGAACGTTTTGGCCATAACATAATTCCAAAAGCTATGTTTGGCGCAAAAACAAAATTACACATCACCTAAAGAACACCATACCCAGAGTGAAGTATGGTGGTGGCAGCATCATGCCTTTGGGCTGTTTTTCTTCAGCTGGATCAGTTCCAAATACCAGGCAGTTTTGGCACAAAACCTTCAGGCATCCGTTAGACAGCTGAAGATGAAGAGGACATTCACCTTTCAGCACGACAACCCAAAGCACACATCCAAATCCAAACGCATTGCTTCACCAGAAGAAGATTAACAATCTTTGGAATGGCCCAGCCTGAATCTAATTGAACATCTTTGGGGTGAACTGAAGAGGGCTGTGCACAGGAGATGTCCTCACAATCTGACAGATATGGATCGCTTTTGCAAAGAAGAGTTGGCAAATATTGCCACATCAAAGTGTGCCATGCTAATAGACTCCTAACCAAAAAGACTGAGTGCTGTAATTAAATCAAAAGGTGCTTCAACAAAGTATTAGTTTAAGGGTCTGCACACTTATGCGACCAGGTTATTGGGAGTTTAATTTTTATTAATTTTTTCCCCTCAAAGATTTCAGTTTGTTTTTTTTGTTTTGTTAATGTTACATTAAAGGTGAAAAATGTTTTGACATGATTTATCTTTGTCTCATTCTATTACATCACAAAAACCAGACTGCAGACTTTCTGTATCCTCTGTATTTGCCAGTTTAGTGAGCCATAACTGAATTGATCAGTTTTTTTTTCTATTTAAAACGTCAGGATATATTTTTGGTTGAAAGTAGACTAAGAAATAAGTTAAATAATCTGTATAGTTATGGGTCAATCAGGAATCTACACTGGGGTTCCTAAAATGTTTCAACCAGGGCCTCTTATTTGAATTTGTTGTTTTTTGCTTTAAATCAGGTAAAGACTAAGACCCTGACAGGAAGGTCAGGCGTTTCATTTCTGGGGCACACCCCCTAGGTTGGGAACCCTTGCTCTAGGACTGTTGAGATTACCTCTAAGATTCTAGACCAGTAATTACGAAGGTTAGGACATAGGGAAAAGCTATAAGGTCCCCTCTGCAGTATTACATTTGTCAGATAGAATAGAGGTATCTTGGAAGCTCGTCGTGTATGTACTTCGGTTTTAGAATAGCATAGTCTATGTAGAATGATAAATTAGATAAGACAGTGTCTGGATCTGATTGTGCAGATATGGTTGTATTCATCCTGACAGTTTGTTAAGGGGATTTTGGTGACTAGTTGCTTCTCCCACCCTGCCCTGATGGCATCTGTTTAGGGTGGAGTGACAGATTAAAATGCGCCATAAAATCAAGATACAACAAACAGAGAAGGCCTGGCATTCTCAAACATTTTAACAATGTTTTTACTGTAATTTGAAGGTATTGGGAAATATAATTCTGGAATAATTCAAATATTAGGTTTATCTAAGCATGTCAAAACAGGCTCCTTTTATGTAAGTTTCCTATGGTATGGTTCCCATGGTCTTGCAGAAAGGTGTTGATTAGAAGGGGGGAGGAGGGTTTTCTCTACTGGGAGCTGAAACAACAATGGCCTAAAGTCAATGTGCCCCTTGATTTGTTTCCAGATTTGGCAAGTGCTGTTTATAAAGGGGTTATGATTGTGTTTTCAAATATAGTGACAGAATTCAAGGGCACTGTGCCGGTCAAAAAGGGATGACAATCCTCGTGTTCCATCCCAAGCCAGCTAGAGGATGCCGGTTCACCATGGAGCCAGAACAACACCATGCAGATGTTGATGGTCCAATAGTAAAATATTACATTTGGGAGAACCAGTCCTCTTTTCATATACATTGTGCCCATGAACTGGCACACTGAACAAAACTTAAGTGAAGAATTTGTCTTTACAAAATGACATTGATTGGCCGAAAGGTTGAGGCTGTATTGATAACCTAATGATCAATATATCCATTGGTTCAATAGGGGCAATATAGCGTTTGTGGGGACATGTTAACTTGCCTTATTCTTCAATGTTTTTGGTTAGCTCTTTAGGTACTACCAACTCATTATCTCTCTGACATTCAAGTATCTGCGTAGATCACATACATTCAGGGGTCTTTTGTACTGTTCAGATTAAATAATGGAGGTAGCCTGTCTGTATCCTTTCTCTCATTCCAGTTCGCTCCCCATCTCTCTTTTCCTTTCATTCTCTGTCAAGTGTCATAGGCTTGCTCACTAGGTCCTCCATTGCTCCCAGAATTCTTTAATGCTGAAAGTCTCCCATGTGGAACAGCCAGAGGCGGAAGAACCTATTTCACTTCCTAGAATGAGGAACCCCGACAGGTCTCTGATCAGCCTTTCCTTTATCACACCTCTCTCTTCCTCTCCTCTCTATTTCCCTTCATCACCCTGTCAAGTCTCTCTGATTCTTTCATACTGTTAATGGAGCACTCTGTGTCTGTCATTTTACCCTTGTCTTTTTATCTTTTGTTGACATTGGAGTGGAGGTGATGTTTATATTTTGACCTTGGCCTTTGTACTTTATACCAGATTGTGGACACATTGAATGCCAGGGTCTGACTTCAAATTCAAATTCACGTCTTTTGTTCTCGGTCAGGATCAATAAACTGTCAGTTTTGGACCGTGACAGGACCCTGGAATCAGGCATCTGATTGGGCTAACTGTCAGAAATACAGGACCCTAGCCAGTCTCAAGCCATTGTGCAGATACGAATACTGCATGTCAGGTTCTTGTGCGTCTGGACAGACATTACTGTGACACGTGTCAGTCTGTCAGATCAGAATCAGAAAAACGTCCCTCAGAGACGAAAAAGCCAATCAGAGGCCTTGGCTTACAGCCTTATGTATTTTGTCTGTTCTGTGCAATCAGTCAATGTTTACCTTCAAAAACTAGCGCTACATGCTACCACCAGTTTCCTTTGGCTAGTTAAGCAAGGAAGCTCCTTATGGCTTTGCGATGTATTGCTAGGGGCTGTATTAAACAAGACACATCACAGAGTGCCTGGATGCTGCTTAGTTGTGTTACATTGGACATATACAGTATATGAATCCCTGAGGTGCCTTACTGTTCCTTATTAATTGGTTAGCAACATTGTGTAGTGAAAAGCATTTTTGTTCTGTATACGGTGTCAGGCAATGCCTTTGGGAAAATATTCCTTTTTATCTCCATGTTGTGTTGTTATAGTACTGAATGTATTTGTTTTTTATTGAATACATGTTAATATATCTTTATTGTTGAACACTACACTACACATTATACTCCATAACGATAAAGCTAAAACATTTTTTTTTGAAAGATCGACTGAAATATCTCATGTTCAAAAGTATTCAGACCCTTTACCACAACATTGTAAATTCAGCTCAGATGCATCCTGGTGTCCTTTGATCATCCTTGAGAGGTCTTTAGAACTTGATTGGAGTCCACTTGTGTTAATTTTAATTGATTGGACATGATTCAGCAAGGCACTGACTGTATTTATGGTCAGAGCAAAAATCAAGCCCTTAAATCCAATAAACTTTCCATAGACCTTGGATCATTGTGTTCCGGCGTAGATCCAAGAATGTTATAAATGGTGGGTTATGCATTGTATGTCCATACCAGAGAAATGTGGCAAATGGTTTGGAATATTCTCAACAGGCACTATATACTGCATGTGTTCAGCCAATTCTGAAATACAGTCGTGGCCATAAGTATTGGCACCCTTGCACTTTCTTTAAATGCCTTAGCCTGCATTTCCTCAAAATGAGTTGTACAATTGACCAACTTATTTGGTCATTACAATTCTTTATTTCAATGTTAATATCACAGAACCTTTTTTTTTATTCATGAATTAATATATTGTTTTAAATCAGAAAACAAACAGAAACTGCCTTTGTAAAATTGACACATTTGTCATCAGCTTCATAAATAAAAAGGCCAGATTAGACTTTGCCAAAAAACATCTAAAAACACTGTTCCAGTTCTGGAACAGCATTTTTCACCCTGTACCAGAATGATGGTAAGAAAAAATATGTAGAAGACTTGGAACGGCTCATGATCTGAAGCATACCACATGATCGGTATAACACGGTGAAGGCAGCGGGATGGCTTGGCATGCATGTCTTCTAGTGGCACTGGGTCACTAGTGTTTATTGACGAGTTAACAGAAGACAAAGGCAGCCGGATGAATTCTGAATTGTAAAGGGATATATTATCTGCTCAGATTCAGCCAAATTTTAACAACTCCTTCTGTTCTCCCTTATTTAAGGGCCTCAACATTTGTGTTTTCAAATCGCTCCACAGGTTTGCATTCCAGGCCAATTTAGAACGTTCCAGCGTTTTCTTTTGAACCATTTCTGGGTCCTTTTTGAATTGTCTTGTTTTCCTGCTAGAATACATATGACCTTTAGGAGAACCAAGTTCCCGACACTGGGTATGACATTGTACTTCAAATTGCTTTCTTATTATCTTGATTTCGTGATTGCATACACAGGTCTTTGTAAATCTATGGTGCTTTCTTACCGTTCAAACAATTCTTTGCCGCGATCTTCCATATTGCTTTATTTGGCATGTGCCTTAAACTTCTACAGAAACCGATGCATCAAGCTGCATTATTAAAAGTGCAAGGGTGCCAATACTTTTGGTCTCGACTGAATACAATTAACGTTTATGTGGTCAAAGAAGAGCAATATTGCCTCTGGTGGTTTGGTTCCTTGTGGTCTGTTTTTCCTCCCGAATTGTAGTGGCAATTGTAGTGGCACTGAGGTTTTGTAATAAATTCTTCATGTCTAGTAGTGCCTGTCTCCTTAGTAACCAGGATTCAAGCCATAGCAGACGAGTATACATTGTTTTGTGTTTGTGTGTGTTCGAAGACTCCATCTTTTCCTATGTGTGTTCTTTTGTGTAGGTGCATTTCAATGTGTGTGTATATTCAGTGCTCTACTCCAGCTTCTGTGAAGTGTCACCTGAGGCCTGTATAGAAACATGTTTATTTATTTGGTGTCCTTTCTCCAGGTCGCTAAATATGAACCAATGAGATTACAACTGAATGCCTCAGGCTTCTCTACACAAGCAAATTAAAGTTTATGAATGTCATTTTTAATGGAATATTCCTTTTTAAATCTGCATTTATTTGCCTGCCATAACATGTTTTATAACCCATACTGTGTGTAGCATTAAAGTGCTATTGAACATTGCATGCCAGGGAAACTGAAACATAATTCAGTGTGATAATATACGATTACATTTGAATATATAGCACCTTACATGGAATGACTGCAAAGCTCCTTAAATATTCAAAAGCTTGTAACATGAAACAGTCTGTCGGGTCTTATGTGTGCATACATATATTATCTTTTTTGCATAGAGCTATTTTGTTTAACTATAGGTTGCTCTGAATTCATTTTATTTCATTATGATCTGGTGAGAGATTTTTTTCTGATAGGAATCTACACCGGCCATTTTTGGGAGTTAATTAGGTGCTGCAGAGGTCTGATGGGAGAAGAGTACGCTTTAATTACCGCGTGCAGAGTGCACGGACACATGTACAGACACAGGCACGTTCACACATACATTCTTGCACTGCATCTGTCAAATCCATTCTCACCCATGTGTCTCTGTTAATCCAAAACATTATAAGACAGCTCTGTGAGTTCTCTATATGCAGAGAGGCTGGCTGGAGGAACTGTTATAACAGAGAACTGAGCAGAAAATATTCTCCAACAAGTGCCATTCAATTTCCTTTCTCACCACAGTGTGTGAGTCGTTTTTGTTTGGAAGTCAATCATGTTCAACAATGAATCACTATATTACAGTTATTGTCCCTTGAATTTGGGTCAGTCTAAGCTTTTTCCCCTTTTTGAAAACCAGATAGTTATGGCTGAGACCCCATTCTCATTATTCAGGAATGAACTGGAAGAAAAAAGGCATTCAAAGGCTCTAGATAAGAAGTTTGTTTGTAGCGCCATGCTGACCACCACAGCCTAGGTTCAACCCTGACTGTTCCTAGCTGGTGATTGGCTGGGAAGGTCCATGGGTGGTGCAAATTGACCAGCATTGCTGGAAAAGCATGGAGGCTTTGTCAGGAAGGACTTGTGCTCTTCTGACATCCTCAGCATCTTCGGTGCCTGCAAAGCTAACTGAGGTGGTCAGGTAACTTTTTGGTTGTAAGAGCCATGAAAGGGCCATAGAAACAACTGAATCTGAAGAAATTAGGGTCAGGAGAATGTATTCAAATGTATTCAAATAACAGCTGTATCAACCAATCGGAAGAGCAGAGTAGACGAAAGCTTCCCTTTGAATTTTGTGGGAACCCCTGTATGATACTAATGCTGTGGAATGCCAGACTTGTGTATGTGTGCAGGTGGCGTGCGTATGCCTGCATGTGTCACACAGCGGTTGGACCGTGCACGGTGGACGTCAGCAACCAGACTTGCCTGTGCCTAATAGAAATGCGAGCAGCCTGCCATGAAGGGGAAAAACATGAACATGTCACATGACAGCCAGTCTTTCGCACCAGTAGATATGAATATCATAAACCTCAAGAGAGATGGGTGGGGGGGTTGTGTCTCCGAAGGCGTGTTCTCTCAGTCATCTGTGTCAATGACAGGCACATGATGAGCCGCAACACTGGTATCTGTCTCAGTCGGTGGCTTCAGTAGGGAAGGGGGCTTTGATGGTCAAGAACCCCACCCCCATTCGAAATTCAACCTTTGTGCGTATGTTTCTGGGCACTGCTTCTAAATCAAGTTTTATTTTCAGCAAGAACCCCGTCCCAACTCCTTTTACATTAGTCCTACACTGATTAAATATATACCGATTACATAAGAGTGTATTTCAAAACTGCAAGATACAAAAATCACAGGATGACCTGGGAAAATCACAGAAGAGCCTGTAATAAAAAGCGGGACAGATAAAAAGGTGGACAGATAAGACCAATATAAACATGTATCAGAATGATGTAACGCTTGGAGAATTTTTTTAAATCTGTGAAATATGGTGGGGAAGGGTTATGCTTCGGGCATATATGGCTTCCTCTGGAGCTGGCTCACTTCTCTTCATTGATGATTTACCTTCTGATGGCAGCGGTAGGATAAAGTGTACAGAAACGTCTTGTCTGCTCAGATACAACCACATGCCTCTAAAAATATTGGACAGAATTTAACTTGCCTGCTCAGATACAACCACATGCCTCTAAACTTATTGGAAGGAATTTACCTTGTCTGCTCAGATACAACCACATGCCTCTAAACTTATTGGAAGGAATTTACCTTGCAGCAGGATATTGACCCAAAACATACGGCTATAGCAGCCAAGGAGTTTTCAGGGTCATAGCATGGAACATTCCTAACTGGCCGAGTCAAAAACCTGACCTGAATCTAGCAGAGCATTTGTTTGACTTGTTGAAGACAAGACAGAAGTAAAAAATCACCAGAAACAAACTGATGGTTGCAGTACAGGCCTGGCAGGTCTTTGGGTCACAGAACAAATGCAGTAATTGAATGCAAAGGATTTTCAACTAAGTATTAAATAAGATGACCATGTGATATACTCCTAATTGGTCCTACTACATTTGTTCCCTTAAAATATAGGAGGCCATGTATAAACGGACTCTAATTCCTATAAAGGTTACAATTGTTACATTTAAATATCGTGAAAATACCCTGAAAATTTGAAGTGGTCAGACTGCACCTTTCTTTCAGTCCAATCTACTGGAATCGATTGGATTTACAGTACAGTAAATCTAATACAAATACTTATGGTCTGCACTGTAAATACTGTATAAACAAAGTATATATTACAAAAATCTAATAGAAAACATTTTAAACAATCCTGTATAATATTGATCCAAATTAAATTGAATTGAATGTATGTCATGCATTGAATATGTATTATTTTCCAAGTTCATTGGGTTTGGTCTGCTGTAAAGATGGCTTTGAGTGGAGTGGTTCTATACGGTGAAGTGAATGGTTCAGTGTGGGGCTGCACGATATGGACAAAAAATCGTATTGCTATTTTTTGATAGACATTGCAATAGTGATTATACTTGCGATATGATTAACATTAACATGTTCTTATGATGTGGTTTAGAGCACGTTTTTGGGCTAAATAATATGTTTCTTTGTCTCGTGAGCTCTTCTCATATCGGGCAACAAATCCTCCCTAGTCTCTATCACATTGTCTCCTGGGTTCATTTTCTTAATTGATCATCTTCCTCTCCCTAACAGCAAGCCCTAGTATGCACTATGCTTTCGCAGTGCGCTCTACACCGCATCTTCAATGTTTCTGACTGATTAGAATTTGTTGTTCAAAGTTCCTGCGCAGCTGATATTGTCTCCCTGACCCACACATTTTGATACTTTATTGGGCTGTGGATATTACTTTTGTTAGTTATAGGAATTGGGATATTTTAAAAATGCTCACTTGAACTCACTTGTCAATAAATTGGGACGAGTGAGAGGTGTAATCAGAACAATGTATAGTATAGTTTGACTGACTGATTAGAGAGATACAGCTGGACATTAGAATTGTGAAAGTTCATTGACTTAATATAGCAAAAGGTAGGGGAAGATGTGTGGTATGAGCGTTTGCAGATATGATTTGACTGACACAATCGTTCGGTTTGCTTGCCAAGCTCCAACCTTTATACTAACAATCTGAATGATTATTTTTAACCAGGCAATTGGATTCTAAAATCTAATAAATAATATACAGATATGAATATGATAAAAGCAAAGATGGCACACCAGTAAAAAGTATTATTTTGATTGTGTGTAAACATTTTAAAAGCCAAAATCACAGCTTTTTGTTGTTTAGATATCGCACATGTTCAAATTGTGATTTGAACATGTATTGGATTAATTGTGCAGCCCTAAGTCTGTGGTGCTGCAGCCGGCCTAGTACTGCAACAAGAGGCAGGATGCCTCAGTAGGAACTAAGAGAGACGGGTGCAAGCAAGGAGGACACAACCAGCCCCATCATTAAGTTCATGGTCACTTTCTCCTCACCAACTATATATTTCTCTATCTTTGTACTGTGCCATCTCTCTTTTTTACACACACACGCACACACACACACACACACACACACACGCACAAAGATGGAGAGATTGTTTCGAGTGAGGCGAAGGCAAGGGAGTATGAACGGAAGAATGGAGATGGTGGCCCGAGGAGGGTCTAATGAGTGTGAGGAAGGGTCTGCCAGGGAGCAGAAGCCCTGCCCAAGGTGACACCTCCCACTGCTGCTGTCAGCCAGGCTGGGGAATTATCAGCCCCAGAGGAAGTCCGCACGGCCCGGGAAGCCTGCCAACTCAAGTACCAGGCCCTACCCCTGACGGACGCCACACCAGCTCCTCTTGACAGGTTCTCTCCCTGAGGAGTTCTACCATTCCCCTCTGGGACCTTAAGGTTTGACTTGGAGCCATGGCTTAGTTCAACATATCTGGTCTCATTTCAGGCTAATCTGTTTAAGCCCGTTTTGCCTCTTCTGTTACAGCCTATTCAGTAGGCTAACAGTAATCCTGCTATTTATGCTTCCCAAATTCTATTTTTAATTGTTATTTTTGGTGGCTGTGCCTACTTCCTACTAGAAGACCGCTATTGCTATTTGCCAAAATTCTTTGCGAATCCGCAAATCTTTCTGTTTTAATTCAGAGCTCTGTTCTGGGATCAGTTTGCCCTTTTAGGGCAGAATGAATTGGATTATGTGGGCAGGTGTGGACCGCATTCTGGATCAGGTCTCTTGAGCTTTGTGGTTGCGGATTCTGGTCTTGTCCTTTGCTGACTTGAACATCCCTAACACGGTGCCAGAGTAAATACTACTGGTTTACGTGGGAAATGGCTCTGTCATAAGCCTTGAGACTGGAACTTATTTAGTCACAGGCTTAGACCTGTGTGGATGGAGAAAGAACATGAGTGCAGATAACACCCTAAATGAAGCGTTGTTATCCATCCTAACTCGCCATGCATCACACCGTCTGTTTCAATTGTCTTTACTGTTGAGCAGTCCCAAGCCACCATGGCCTCCGCCTCCCTCCCCCCGTCTGTCCCTGTCCCCGGGTCCAAGACAGGCCAATTGGGACTTGATGTGATTTGACTCTGAATGAGATGCGACGAGATTCAATACGAGCCACCAACCTTACAGACGATGCTTGCAGGTGAAATTTGAGAGCTTACATCATCGATTTTTTTTTCTCCTTCGAGAAAGCTTGGCTACATGCAGTGCTGTCAAGTATTTCTGGGGTTATTTGAGTCCAAGTTATGTAGATCTTGACTGCAGTGCAGACATTTAGCATGGATGTGCTAATTATTCCAGCTTGTGGACCATAGTTTATGAACTTATCTGTTTAATATCTTTTTTTAAATTCATCTGTTTAAAAAGAATGCAGGTTGACTTCGTATTCCTTTCTTTGCCTGCCTCTCTCTCCCGCCTTTTTTCACCCTCTCTTCGGCTGTCTCTCCCTCGCCTCTTTTCTCTCTTCATCTCTCTCGATCTCTCTCTTTCTGCACTGTCATCCTTTGCTCCTTGTCCTTGGCGTCAGCAAAGTTTGATGTTGAGAGTCACTATGCTACAGGCTCGGGAGAGAATGCGGCGTGTTCAGATGTCGGCACAACTTTCCAGTCGGTTGTTCAAATGAAGGTCAAACAAGTTGTTAAGTCCTGCTGGTAGGAACCAAGTGTATCTGACAGAGCTGCTCCTGGGGACACACCTGATGAGGATGAACACGTTTAGAGACTCAGATTACAATGAAGAAGAGCAAAATTACAATGACCGTGAAAATGATCCTAATGAAGGCTTGTGAACAACTGTTGCGTGTTATAGCTGCTCCTAGAGAACACAGTTAAGATGATAATGAGGATGATCATGAACGCTCAAACTAAACTTTCATTTCAGTCAGACCAAGGAATCTTCAATTCAACTCGCCATGCTATATACTTACCTTCTCTAATTCACAGCACTGACCCCTTCTCTGCTTGCTATGCCTTGATTTATCCCCTCAAACCAGTCCTGAGCACAGGTGTTTGTCACCCCCTTATAACCTTCTCATCCATCCTCATTTTGTCCACTTGATTACCCCCTATCCGGGCCCCTGCCTGTGTGAGGGTTGACCAGGCCAGACCATCTCCTAATGCTCCATCTCTCTCTGTTTTTTGTGTGTGATCAATCTCCAGCTTTCCCAATTCTCCCTCTCCCACCCTGGCGAATGCCTGTCCTTTATACGCAGGTACGTTTAAGTCATTTAGCACATGCATTCACCCAAAGCGACTCACAGAAGTGATTAGGGGGAAGTTTTTCCACCTGGCTGGCTCTGGGATTCATTCGAGCAGCCTTTCATTTACTGGTCACTCCTTGTACCCGTTATGTTGCCCCCTCCTTTCTCCCTCTCTCACACTCATTCACTCTCCCACTCGTGCACTCTCTCCCTTTCTTTCTAGCACTCTCTTCCTCTCTACCTCTCAATTCCCCTCTCCCCTTCTCCCTCCCTTGCCTTCCTGCCTTTAGGTCATATATCCGGGGTCACTGGGGTTGTCGCGTCGGAGGGCCCTTTATTAGCTACTCATGTCGTTAAAGGGAAGAGAGGCGAGTGAGAGGGCGGGGGCCCCGATCAATCGTCTGTATTAACGTCCGTTCGCTGTCAGCAGAGCCGAGACAGGACGGGTGGAGGGGGGGGGCAGCGGTCTGAACTGTCAGCCGGAGAAATAGAATTTCATCAGGAAGAATCGGGTGGAGCGCCGAGGAAGACAGGGACACTACCCCTGCACCGGCGCCTCCTTTTAGGGAGACCACAAAAGTGGCCCAGCAAAAATCAATGGGAGGCGGCAAGACTGGCGGCTCCTTTGGTTCTCCCAGACAGGAAGAATAAAAGAATTCCTGGTTCATTTCAGCGGACAAGGAAAGTCAATAGTTGACGAATGAGATTAAGGCTTTTGGGAACTAACTGGATTTATTCCCCGACTGGATCCGGTTGTTGTTGTAATTCCCGGTGGTTGATGTAAGCATGGGCGGCAGCGGGAATGTTGTTGTGTAATCCTGTTTGGAATGGTGGGATGATTTAGGGAAATTCCTCACTGGCGTGTTTGAGAAAGAGGATGTGAGAGCGAGATGGAGAGAGAAAGGGAGGGTAGGAGGGAGGGAGGGGAAGACGAGCCTTGTTATACGTCCTGGAGCGATACGCAGTTTTATTTTTATATGAGCCATTGGAACAAGTGTGGAACCTTGGGCGTAACAGCCCCGCCACAGCTTGGGTAGTGAGAAAGGGCTTGTGTATACAGCATCTGTCTGAGTACCTGTGTGTGTGTGTGTGTGTGTGTGTGTGTGTGTGTGTGTGTGTGTGTGTGCGCGCGCGCACGCACACGCGCGCCCTCCAAACCTTCTTCATTGGTCTGTCTTTGTGTGGTGTCTCTAGTTAGGAAGGCCTTGTCTCCACTCTGATACATAATGGATGAAGGCCCGAGATCAGCCCTTACATGACAGGAATGGAGAGATGAAAGAGGAGACCCGAAAGGAGAGTGAGAGATGGATAGTGGGGGAAGCATAGTGACAGACAAAAGATGAGAGGTAGAACGACAGCTAGAAGGAGCTGCATAGAATAAGCGAGGGTTGGGGTGGAGAAGGGAGGAGAGGGAATAAGGAGAGGAGCATTAGGTTTTTGAGGACGGAGGAGAAACCCAGCAACAACAGTGCCTACTGTAGGGGCGTCACAAAGTGTCTGCGCTTGTCACTGGTACTGAAATGTATGTTTGCGGACTGAAACAGAAAACAAGTGGAGGGACATGGGTAAACTCTTCACATTGAACATGTGTGTGTGTGTGTGTGTGTGTGTGTGTGTGTGTGTGTGTGTAGGTGTGTGTGTGTGTGCGCTTGTGTGTGTCGATGAATTGCTTGGCCACATAAAAACAAATATGAAGGTCGGATTGAACAGCAAGGTTCTAGCATTAATTTGCACTTATTTACCTTCAAACTACTACTGCTATAAGTACTACTACTGATGATTGTACTATTCCTAATACTATCACTACTATTAATACTACTACTGATGATGGTACTATTCCTATTATTACTACTACTGCTATTTGTACTACTACTGATGGTACTATTCCTATTATTACTACTACTGCTATTTGTACTACTACTGATGATGGTACAATTCCTACTACTACTACTATTAGTACTACTACTGATGATGGTATTATTCCTATAACTACAAATACTACTGCTATTAGTACTGACAATGAATGGTGGTGAGGTTGTTGCTGCTACTACTGATGAGTAAACATGAATGAGATGAGATGGAGAGTGAAGGAACAGAGGTTTAATGGGGAGGGAGGAACAGCCAGATCTGGACAAAAGGCAGTAAAATGATCTTGTAAGACCTGATTTAGATAGCTGCTTATCCAATGGTTCCTCCGGTGTGTATGTCCTTCAGTAGGTGCTGTACAGCATTATTGTCTGTGTGTGTGTGTGTGTGTGTGTGTGTGTGTGCGTGTGTGCGTGTGTGTGTGTGTGTGTGTGTGTGTGTGTGTGTGTGTGTGTGTGTGTGTGTGTGTGTGTGTGTGTGTGTGTGTGTGTGTGTGTGTGTGTGTGTGTGTGTGTGTGTGTGTGTGCGCGTGTGCGTGTGTGTGTGCGCGGGCAATAGTCCCTACCACTTTTCTCCGTTTGCTCCATCACCCAGGGGCTGTGGGAAGCCACTAATGGTCTCATTAGGTTCAGCCCCTTCCACCATTTATACCCCAGGGTCATTTAACACACCCACACATCAACACACACACACACACAGCCCTTGCAGTGGCTGGCTGGTGTCATTTCTCACCTTTACTGTGCTGCCTTTAGGCATAAATTACATATAAACACACACAGACTTTGCTTTCTGTAGAGTCCAAATCCCAGCCAGAGACTCCTTCACCAGATAGTCTGTCTTGACTGCTGAGGTGGGACGAACGCTCAGCCGCACCGTAGACCACCAAAGACCCAACGGACCCCATTCCACCTTTTTTTAGGTTTCCAAGGCTACCCTTCAACTTTCATTCTCTTCCTCATTCTCTCGCTCTCTCGCCCAGCCGACCGTATCGGTGCTAAAACATCACTGGGGTCTTTTAATTGGGTCCACCATCCCCCTTGTCCCAATCGTTGGGAAAAGAGAACCTGTCTGTCCGTGTAAAGGTGGGGAGGTTGAATTGAACCCAGAGAAGCGAGGTTGATGTAAGCGAATTTTCAAGAACCTTTCCCTGAAGCCGCCCTTTGTGTTTGTTCCCTATTTACACACCTAATGGATGGGGGTATGGTACATCCTTTCACTAAGTGACCTCCATATACAGCCTTTCAAAAGGTGCTTTGCTGCCTGTTTGTGTGTGATGCTTTGAGGAATAACCGCTTTAAGAGCCCACACTGCCACCTCGAATAGACTGTGTAAAGGGGTGGGTGTGGATGGGCGTGTGTAAAGGAGCCTAGCTTCATTATTTATTGGTGCTGTTCAGTAGAACCGTTTGACTTGTTTCATCTGAGAACATGTAGGAGACGGGATGGTGGAAGATGCCCATCTCTATCCGCTGTAGTAACTCTGGGTGAGAGCGTTTGCCGATTGGCCAGAATGTTACATGTTCTTTCTCTCTTTTCCTTTCTATCACTCATTCAGATTACATTCTCTCATTTAATCTAAATCTCAAAATGTTTTCCAAAGCAGCAGCCAGGTGCAGCTGAGTTCCCTTGACGAGTCCTTTGCTCTAGGGCCCAGCAAGCAACATTTTGTTAGTTTCTTTGGAACACTGACCCAGAAACTGTTTCTTGTGTATTCATTCATCCCAAACTCGACCAAGTTATTTTTAACACACTCGCTGGCTCATGACCGTTCTGTGTGTTGTCTGCTGCCACCTTGTGGTGGACAGTGCTCATTAACTTTCCGAGGCATTGTTGTTTTGTCAAGTGTCTTCTCAGCACATTCAGAGCGTAGATTTTTTTTGCTCTGAATACTTTTACTTATGTTATCCAGTTTCGTTGATTCACCATGCTCTCACTGTGTTTTTTGGTTGGAAGGACAAACAACAATGATTCAACAAGTTTGTGCACAGCTACTATGTTTTTGAAGGATCAGTTGTTCTACCTGAGTATTACCTGTATAGGTCAAGTCATTCCATGCTCCGTCTGTCCTTCTGCCATCTACCTTGCTCAGAATCACTATGTAAACTGAAGTTGGAGCCAATAGAGCTAAACATACGGGTACAATCCTGTTGAATGCTGTTTATGGCTATTCCTCACAGTCCTGTTAATCTATTCCAATACAGACCTGTTAAACCACTCCAATACATCTGTTTTAATGAAGTCCTGTTCATCTATTCTAATACAGACCTGTTAATCTATTTCAGCACAATCCAGTTAATCTATTTCAAAACAATCTGGTAAATTTACTCCAATACAGTTCTGTTGAATACTATTGATGTATATTCCAACACTTTCCTGTTAATCTATTCCAATATGGTGCTGAACATTGGTTCATGTCTATTCCAATATGGTACAATTTCTCTATTCCAATATAGTTCTTTTGAAAACGTTTCATGTCTATTCCAATACAGTACTGTTGAATACTATGCATGTCTATCCAAATAAAGTCCTGATAATCTTTTCCAATATGGTCCTTTTCAACTGACTCAATAAAAAGAGACACTGTTTGCTGAATGTAATCCTGCTTTTGTGTGCAAAAACAATGAGTGTGAAATCAAATCATGCCTGGATGTCTTCAGGCACACTATAATCAAATTATACATGCTTAGGGGGGAGAATGCATGTGTCTCTGTGTGTGTGTGTGTGTGTGTGTGTGTGTGTGTGTGTGTGT